>ML350972.1:0-164543 GCA_005239505.1 Nicotiana paniculata
AAAACCGGAATATTCACAATATAGGGACTCACGGTCATTCTAGACACCAATGTATAGATACTCCTCACCATGACTATACATCGCATTTGACAATTAGCAAATAGCAAGTAATACTCAACTCCTATTCCCTCAAGCTAAGGTTAGGCCAAACTCTTACCTCGGGTCCGAAGTATAATAATCAACCCGAAACCACACGTTTTCCATGAGTATCCGACTCCAAATGGCCCAAATCTATTCAAATAAATTTTATACCGTAAATAACATCTCATGCACTGATTTTACTATCAAATTCAAGGTTACGACGCGAAATTAGGTGAAATGACCAAAACGCCCCCAGGCCAGCATCTCGGAGTCGGGTAAATTTTACATATTTAGAACCCTCGTACTCTCACGAGTCTAGTCATATAAAAATCTCTCAAATCGGAGGTCAATCACCCACTCAAATCCCAATTTATGAAAATCCTAAGTTCTACCCAATTCACCAAATTTCACCCATGAAAATCTTTGTTTTAAGTTGAAAACATGTTAAATGATGTTAATGATTGAAAAGAAATGAGTAAAAACCACTTACAACTGATTTGGAAGAGTCTTGTTCTTTGCAAAATCTCCTAAGAGTGTTGAGTTTGAGAAAATATGAAATATGAAGTGAAAATCTCGGTTTTGTATAGTGCAGGCCACTAGTTGGCATCGCAATTGCGAACAAGTGTTCGCAATTGCGAACACCCCTGCATGGGAAATGTGAAGAATACTTCGCATTTGTGATCACTGTGCAGGAGGAGGGACTTCACATTTGCGAAGGGAGGATCGCATTTACGATAACTGTGCAACCAGTGCACCTTCGCATTTGCGATGCTGGCTTCGCATTTGCGAGCACTGCCAGCCAGTGCACTATTCGCATTTGCGATGCTGGCTTCGCATTTGCGAAGCCTGCAGAACAGAACACCAGCAGACTCTAAGTTCAAAAAAATGCAATCCGTGGCCTAACCGAAACTCACCCGAGCCCTCGGGGCTCCAAACCAAATATACACACTACCTCAAAAATATCCTATGAACCTATCCGTGCGATAAAATCGCCAAAATAACATCATATACATCGAATTAAGCATCAAAATCCATGAATTCTATCAAGTTTCATAAAATATCAAATTTTCCATTTTAAGTCCGAAACACATCAAACGACATCCGATTTCAACCAAGCTTTACAGAAAGTGCTCAAAGCATATATAAGACCTGTACCAGGCACCGGAACAAAAATACGGGCAAGATACCATCACTTTCATCAAATTTCATTTTCAATTTCCATAGATATTTTCAGAAAACAATTTAACTCAAAAATTCATTTCTCGGGCTTGGGACCTCGGAATTCGATTCCGGGCATATACAGAAAACCTAATCACCGTGCTTGGTTACTATACATGAATTATTAATGTGTTCTTGTTAATCCTAATTCCATAGGAATATAGACGTTAGTTTATCTTGAATAGGGGAGTTTTACTTTAGGAGAAGTCTACGAGCAATGTTTACCCTGTCAAACAATAAACCAAACAAATTAATTAGACGATTTAAGTGGAAAAATCAACGGGATTGTTAGCTAACCCATACCTCTAGAATATTTTCTCCCACTGAATTCATCTCTAAGTGTGAGGACATGTCAGTCTCTTAAGAATTAACGCCCCGATCCCTTGTTAACTATTTTCCCCAAGTCTATTTCTGCTTAATTGAATTGCCAGGACGTTCGGTTTTTAGTTTCAGAGAGTTTTGGGATATTTAGTCCCTAGACGAGAGCTTAAGTGTTGGAAAGTTGCCCGTAGTCAGAGCACTGTGAAGACGGCCTCAGAATGGAAATTCTATGGTTCCGTTAGCTCCGTTAGGTGATTTCGGGGTTGGGAGCGTGTTCGGAATGTATTTTGGAAGTTTGTAGCTCATTTAGGCTTGAAATGCCGAAGTTTGAATTTTTTGAATTTCCGGTCCGATAGTGAATTTTTGATCCGAGGGTTGGAATGGAAGTCCGAAAGTTGCAGTAGTTCTGTCATGTCATTTGGGATGTGTGTGCAAAATTTGAGGTCATTCGGATAAGTTTAGACGTGTTTCGGCGTCGGATGTGAATTTTAGAACTTTCCTAAGTTTCTAGGCTTGAACCTATGCATAATCGATGATGTTGATGTTAAAAGACATGTTTTAAGGCTTGACCTAGTTCAAATAAGGTGTTAGGGTCGGTTGGTGGTTTTGGTTGAGGTCCCGGGGTCCTCGGGGTTGTTTCAAATGCTTAAGGGGTGAAGTTTGGGAATTGTTTCTGCTGAACCAGGCCCCTTCGGGTGTCTTCGCCCCTGCGAAGGTTTTTCCGCAGATGCGAACTCGCAGGAGCGGTGGCCTTGATTGCAGGTGCGATAAGGGATGTTTTGGCCAGTGGTCGCAGGTGCGACCTGGGTTCCGCAGGTGCGGGACCGCAGGCGCGACCAAACGACAACAGGTGCGGCCCCAGTGCATCTTTAGTGACTTCTGCACCTGCAATGCTCTTTGCGCAGGTGCGGTACCGTAGGTGCGGTGATCGAGTCCGCAGGTGCGGATTGCATGTGTGTTTTATTCCAAAAATCCAAGAGTTCATCTCATTATTCTAAAAATCGGGTCAGAGCTCAAGAAGTGGCCAATTTTCAGTGGGTTTTGAAGAGAAGGATCTTAGGTAACGTTTTCCAATCCTAATCCATTGTTAGACCATTATTTCCCGTTGTTTTCTTTAGTTTAATTATCAAAAATGGGGGAAAAACTATAGGAAATTGATGAGATTTTCCCAACCCGAAGTTCTGAAAATTGTGGGGTTTTTGGCATCGGATTTCGGTTGTTTCTGGTTAAATGAGTTCGTGAGTGAATGGGTGTCCGGAAAATATAACTTTTACCCGATTTCGAGTCGTGGGACCGAGGGGCGTTTTGGTCATTTTACATAATTTCACACCTTAGCTTGAATTAAACAGTATGATTAGTTGCATGAGATGTTATTTACGATATGTAATTGAATTGTATAGATTTGGGCCATTTAGAGTCGGATACTCGTGGCAAACGTGTGGTTTCAAGTTGATTTTGAGCCGGTTCGAGGTAAGTGGCTTGTCTAACTTTGTGTGGGGGACCTTTCCCCATAGGATGTGATATTTGGTAATTGAATGCCTTGTACGTGAGGTGACGAGCGCATACTTGTGCTAATTGTTGAAAATTCCGGTTTTACTTTAAATATTTAGACCGAATTTCTTTCTTACCTTTTTTATTTTAATTGCGACCATAGTCTATGTTAGCTTAAAAAATCATGCCTAGTGGCCCCAAATTGCCTATTTGCTTAAATTGCCTTAATTGTACTACGTGAAGCGGGTTAGGCTAGAATTTCTTGTTGCCTTGTATTTTTGCACTCTAAATATGAATGTCTTCTTGTTGTGGCTGCATATTTACTTTGGGACTATGGGACGGTATCCCGGGAGATCCCCCTACATATTTACTTTGGGACTACGGGACGGTATCCCGGGAGATCCCCCTGCTTATTTACTTTGGGACTATGGGACGGTATCGGGAGATCCCCCTGCACACTGATATTAGGACTAAGGGATGGTATCTCGGAAAATCCTTCAGATATACATATGATGGACTACGAGACGATATCCCGGAAGATCCTTCGGATATACATATGATGGACTACGGGACGGTATCTCAGAAGATCCTTCGGATATACATATGATGGACTATGAGACGATATCTCGAAAGATCCTTCGGATATACATATGATGGACTACGGGACGGTATCCCGGAAGATCCTTTGGATATACATATGATGGAATACGGGACAGTATCCCGGGAGATCCTTCGGATATACATATGATGGACTACGGGACGGTATCCCGGAAGATCCTTTGGATATACATATGATGGAATACGGGACAGTATCCCGGGAGATCCTTCGGATATACATATGATGGACTACCGGACGGTATCCCGGGAGATCCTTCGAATATACATATGATGGACTACGGGACCGTATTCCGGAAGATCCTTTCGGATATACATATGATGGACTATGGGACGGTATCCCAGGAGATCCACCGGACAGTTGAGAAAAGGAATACAGGACGGTACCCTGGAAGATCCTCATTGTTACCATTGTTATTATACTGTACATATTTCGGGTTTACTCTATTCTTGTGTTTAGTTATTGCCTTTTTTGACCTGTCTTATTTCATTGTTGTACTCATTATTACCGCTTGTTTTCATACTGTAAATTCCTATTATATTGGTTGACCTCAGTAGGGCCCTGACCTTCCTCGTCACTACCCGACCGAGGTTAGGCTTGACACTTACTGAGTACCGCTGTGGTGTACTCATGCCCTTTCTTGCGCAGGTTTTTCATGTGCATATCAAGGTACCTCCACTCAGTCGAACTATCCCCGAGGTTGAGATTTACAGCAGAGACTTCGAGGTACATCTGCCGCGTCCGCATACCAGGAGTCTCTATCTTATTCCAGCTTTTGTGAAAAGTTTATCCTTCCTTACAGTTGTATAGATATTCTGGAGTTAGAGCAATGTATTAGCTTCTGTTAGCCTGTGATTCCTGTGAGTTTCCGAGTTTTGGGGTGATGTTGTAGATTACCATATTGTTTTGAGTTGTATATTCCAAGTGGCGGTTATATATAGTCTTTCTCTTAGAGTGTTCAACTTTCTGTTATTTACTTATTTCCGAAGTATGTTGTTATTCCGCATTGTTAGGCTTACCTAGTCATAGGGACTAGGTGCCGTCATGACATGTTCACGGAGGGCTAACTGGGGTCGTGACAAGTTGGTATCAGAGCTCTAGGTTCATAGGAGTCACGAAAAATAGGTCAGGTTATTAGAGTCTCGCTGATTGGTACGGAGACGTCTGTACTTATCTACGGGAGGCTATGTAACTGTTTAGGAAAAATCTTCACTTCATTGAATTCCTTATCGTGCAATATCTTTTGACATTAATTCTAAATCTCTGTTTTCTATTCTCTCACATATGGTGAGGACACGTGCTACTCAAAATGATCAGGCACCCGTGCCCCCTACAGCAGTCGCCAGAGGCTGGGGCGAGGTAGAGGCCGAGGACATGCACGTGGTGCAGCGAGAGCACTTGCGCGAGCTGCCGTCGAGGTACCACCAGCAGATCCAGCTGAGGTCCAGAGACCTGCCACGCCTACTGCTGTTACTACTCGAGCTCTTCAGGAGACATTAGCTCAGTTCATGTCTATGTACACCACTCTGGCTCAAGCAGGGTTGCTTCCCCTTGCTGCATCCACATCTCAGGCCGGGGGAGGAGCACAGACTCCCGCCGCCCGCACTCCTGAGCAACGAGTACATGTGGAGCAGGTCCCAGAGATCATTCCTGTACCGCATGTAGTGCTAGTTCAGCCCGAGGAAGGGTCAGCTGCTTCAGAGGACGAGCAACGGAGACTTGAGAGGTTCAAGAAGTATGACCCTCCGGTATTCAGTGGACTAGCATCAGATGATGCCTTGGGATTTCTAGAAGAGTGGCACCGTATTCTTCGCACTATGGCCATAGCCGGATCTAGTGGTGTTTCCTTTACTACCTTCCATATTCGTGGAGCCGCCTATGATTGGTGGCGCACCTATGATTTAAACAGTCCGGAAGAGGCTGCTTCACTGACCTGGACCCAGTTCTCAGATATGTTCCTGAGAGAGTTTGTGCCTCAGAGCCTCAGGGACGCATGGCGCGCAGAGTTCGTGCATTTGCGCCAGGGTGCCATGACAGTTTCAGGGTATGCTATCCGTTACACCAGATTGACTAGGCATGCATCGGTTTTGGTTACTACTGTACGCGAGAGGGTTCGCCAGTTCATTGAGGGTCTTATCCCACCCATCAGATCTAGCATGGATCGAGAGTTGGAGATGGACATTCCTTATCAGCAGGTAGTGAGCATTGCTAGGAGGATCGAGTGTACGCTCGCTAGGGAGCGAGAGGAGAGAGAGGCCAAGAGGTCTCGAGAGTCGGGCCACTGCTCTGGTGCCCGTACCCCAGCAGCAGGTTGTCATGGTATATATGGTCCGCCCAGTTTATTCAGCTCTTCCAGCAGCCAGCAGTACCCAGCTTCACCCAGGCCTCAGGAGCCTTACTATGCACCTCTAGTTTCTAGAGCGCCTCCTGCGCGGGGTGCTTTCAGAGGTCAGTCTAGCAGACCTGGCCCTAGCCAGTCACAACCACCACATCCTGTCAGAGCTTGTTTTGAGTGTGGCGATACGCGCCATGTGGTTAGGGACCGCCCTGGACTTGGTAGGGGTGCATCTTCACAGACTTTTCAGCCACAGCGTGCTCGGCAGAGTTCTCAGGCCATGATCACAGCTCCAGCTGCTACCCCATCTACCTAGCCAGCCAGGGGCGGAGGTCGGGGAAATAGAGGTCGCCCTCGAGGGGGAGGCCAGACCAAATATTATGCTATTCCTGCTCGTACCGAGGTTATTGCCTTCGATTCTGTCATCACAGGTATTATACTAGTTTGTCACATATATGCATCGATTCGATTTGATCCAGGATCCACATACTCTTATGTGTTTTCTTATTTTGCTCCGCATTTGGGTATAGTCCGAGATTATTTGGGTTCTCTTGTTTATGTTTATACTCCTGTGGGAGATTCTCTTATTGTGGATCGCGTTTATCGGTCATGTTTGGTTACTATTCATGGTTTTGAGACCAGTGCGGATTTATTGTTACTCGATATGGTGGATTTCGATATTATCTTGGGCATGGACTGTTTGTCACCCTATTATGCTATTCTTGATTGTCACGCTAAGACCGTGACGCTGGCTATGCCAGGTGTTCCGTGTGTTGAGTGGAGTGGTACTTTATATCACACTCCCAGTAGAGTTATCTCTTTTCTTAGAGCTCAGCGTATGGTTGAGAAGGGGTGTGCCGCCTATTTAACTTATGTGAGAGATGTCAGTGTTGATACCCCTTCTGTTGATTCAGTTTCAGTGGTACGGGATTATCCCGATGTGTTTCCAGCTGATCTTCCAGTCATGCCGCCCGATAGAGACATTGATTTTGGCATTGATTTGTTGCCGGACACTCAGCCCATTTCCATTCCTCCTTACCGTATATATCCTCCTGAGTTGAAGGAGTTGAAGGATCAGTTACAAGAATTGCTTGATAAGGGTTTTATTCGACCCAGTGTTTCACCTTGGGGTGCTCCTGTCTTATTTATGAAGAAGAAAGATGGTTCTATGCGCATGTGTATTGATTATCGCTAGTTAAACAGGGTTACAGTGAAGAACCGTTATCCCTCGCCTCGTATTGATGATCTATTTGACCAGCTTCAGGGCGCACATGTATTTTCTAAGATTGATTTGCGCTCAGGTTACCATCAGTTGAAGATTCGGGAGCTGGATATCCCGAAGACTGCTTTCAGGACCCGGTATGGCCATTATGACTTTCTAGTTATGTCTTTCGGGCTGACTAATGCCCCCGCATCATTTATGCATTTGATGCACAGTGTGTTCAGGCCATATCTCGACTCGTTCGTCATTGTTTTCATGAGCAGCACCTGAGGTCAGTGCTTCAGACCTTGAGAAAGAAGAAGTTGTATGCAAAGTTCTCAAAATTTGAGTTCTGGTTGAGTTCTGTGGCATTCTTAGTCCATGTGGTATCGAGTGAGGGCATTCGAGTGGACCTGAAGAAGGTAGAGGCCGTGCAGAGTTGACCCAGACCGTCCTCAGTTACAGAGATTCGCAGTTTCCTTGGCTTGGCGGGTTACTACCGCCGTTTTGTGGAGGGATTTTCATCGATTGCAGCCCCTATGACTAGATTGACCCTGAAGGGTGCTCCATTTCAGTGGACAGAGGAGTGTGAGGCGAGCTTTCAGAAGCTCAAGACAGCTTTGACTACAACCCCAATCTTGATATTGCCTACTGGTTCAGGGTCTTATACAGTTTATTGTGATGCCTCGCAAGTTGGCCTTGGAGCGGTGTTGATGTAGGACGGTAGGGTGATTGCCTACGCATCCAGACAATTGAACATACATGAGAAGAATTACCCTGTCCATGACCTTGAGTTAGCTGCCATTGTTCATGCCTTGAAGATCTGGCGTCATTATTTGTACGGTGTTCCTTGTGAGATTTATACTGACCACCGGAGTTTGCAGCACATATTCAGGCAGAAGGATCTAAATTTGCGCCAACGTAGATGGTTAGAGTTGCTAAAGTACTATGACATCACTATATTATACCACTCGGGGAAGGCCAATGTGGTGGCCGACGCCTTAAGTCGCCGGGCGGAGAGTTTGGGGAGTTTGACATACCTTCATGTAGCTGTGAGGGCTTTAGCCTTAGATGTTCAGTACTTAGCCAGTCAGTTCGTGAGATTGGATCTTTCTGAGCCTTGCCGGGTATTGGCTTGTGTGGTTTCTCGGTCTTCCTTATTCGACCGTATCAGGGAGCGGCAGTATGATGATCCTCATTTACTTGTCCTCAGGGACACGGTTCAGCATGGTGATGCCAGATATGTGACCATTGGAGAAGACGGGGTATTGAGGATGCAGGGTCGGATTTGTGTGCCCAATGTTGATGGGCTTCGGGAGTTGATTTTCACAGAGGCCCATAGTTCGTGGTGTTCCATCCATCCGGTACTGCGAAGATGTATCAGGATTTGAGGTAGCACTATTAGTGGAGAAGAATGAAGAAGGATATAGCAGAGTTTGTAACCAAGTGCCTCAATTGTCAGCAGGTCAAATTTTAGCATTAGAGACCAGGAGGGTTACTTCAGCAGATTGAGCTTCCAGAGTGGAAGTGGGAGCGGATCACCATGGACTTTGTGGTTGGACTTCCTCGGACTTTAAGGAAGCATGATGCTATTTGGGTGATTATTGATTGGCTGACCAAATCAGCCCATTTCATTCCGGTACTGACTACTTATTCATCGGAGCGGTTGGTGGAGGTATATATTCGGGAGATCGTTCGTCTGTATGGTGTTCCAGTTTCTCTTATTTCAGACAGAGGTACTCAGTTCACTTCACGGTTCTGGAGAGCCGTTCAGCAGGAGTTAGGCACCAGGGTGGAGTTGAGCACAACATTTCACCCCCAGACGGACGGACAGTCCGAGCACACTATTCAGATTCTTGAGGATATGCTCCGTGCGTGTGTGACTGAGTATGGAGGGTCTTGGGACCAGTTCTTGCCATTGGCAGAGTTTGCTTACAACAACGGTTATCAATCCAACATTCAGATGGCGCCGTATAAGGCTTTATATGGTAGGAGGTGCAGATCTCCGGTGGGTTAGTTCGAGCTGGGTGAGGCCAGGCTATTGGGCACAGAGTTGGTTCGGGACAAGGTGATTCAGGATAGACTCCGTACAGCCCAGTCCAGACAAAGAGTTACGCGGAATGAAAGGTTCGTGATGTTTCATATATGGTCGGAGAGTGGGTTCTGCTTCAGTTTTCGCATATGAAGGGCGTAATGAGATTTGGGAAGAAAGGGAAGTTGAGTCCGAGATTTATTGGCCGTTTTGAGATGTTGAGGTGTGTTGGGGAGGTTGCTTATAAGCTTGCCTTACCTCCCATCTTGGCAGGAGTTCATCCGGTATTTCATATTTCGATGCTCCGGGGATATCACGGTGACCCGTCCCATGCCTTGGATTTCAGCTCAGTCCATTTGGACAAGGACATATCATATGTTTAGGAGCCTGTAGCTATATTGGACAGGCAAGTCAGAAAGATCAGGTCGAAGAACATTGCTTCAGTAAAGGTTCAGTGGCGGGGTCAGCAGGCCGAGGAGGTGACCTGGGAGACCGAGCAGGATATGCGCAGCAGTTACCCTCACCTTTTCTCTTCTTCAGGTATGTCCTTATGCTCGTTCGAGGACGAATGAATTTTTAAGTGTAGGAGGATGTGATGACCCGGTCATTCGTCTTATGAATTAACGCCCCGATCCCCTGTTAACTATTTTCCCCAAGTCTATTTCTTCTTAATTGAATTGCCGGGACGTTCGGTTTTTAGTTTCAGAGAGTTTTGGGATATTTAGTCCCTAAATGAGAGCTTAAGTGTTGGAAAGTTACCTGTAGTTGGAGCAGTGTGAAGACGGCCTCGGAATGGAAATCCGATGGTTCCATTAGCTCTGTTAGGTGATTTCGGGGTTGGGAGCATGTTCGGAATGTATTTTGGAAGTTTGTAGCTCATTTAGGCTTGAAATGCCGAAGTTTGAATTTTTGGAGTTTTCGGTCCGATAGTCAATTTTTGATCCTAGGGTCGGAATGGAAGTACGGAAGTTGCAGTAGTTCCGTCATGTCATTTGGGATGTGTGTGCAAAATTTGAGGTCATTCGGATAAGTTTAGACGTGTTTCGGCGTCGGATGTGAATTTTAGAATTTTCCTAAGTTTCTAGGCTTGAACCTATGCATAATCGATGATGTTGATGTTAAGAGACGTGTTTTTAAAGCTTGACCTAGTTCAAATAAGGTGTTAGGGTCGGTTGGTGGTTTTGGTTGAGGTCCCGGGGGCCTCGGGGTTGTTTCAGATGCTTAACGGGTGAAGTTTGGGAATTGTTGCTGTTGAACCAAGCCCCTTCTGGTGTCTTCGCACCTACGAAGGTTTTTCCGCAGGTGCGGACTCGCAAGAGCGGTGGCCTTGATCGCAGGTGTGATAAGGGAAGTTTTGGCCAGTGGTCACAGTTACGACCTGGATTCCGCAGGTGCGGGACCGCAGGCGCGACCAAACGACCGCAAGTGCGTCCCCAGTGCATCTTTAGTGACTTCCGTACCTGCGATGCTCTTTCCGCAGGTGCGGTACCGCAGGTGTGGTACCGCAGGTGCAGTACCGCAAGGGTGGTGATCGAGTCCGCAGGTGCGGATTGCCTGTGTGTTTTATTCCAAAAATCCGAGAGTTCATCTCCATTCTAAAAATTGGGTCAGAGTTCAAGAAGAGGCAATTTTCAGTGGGTTTTGAAGAGAATGATCTTAGGAAAAGTTTTCTAATCCTAATCCATTGTTAGACCATTATTTTCCGTTGTTTTCTTTAGTTTAATTATCAAAAATGGGGGGAAACCCATAGAAATTGATGAGATTTTCCCAACCGAAGTTCTGAAAAATTATGGGGTTTTTGGCAATGGATTTCGGTTGTTTCTGGTTAAATGAGTTCGTCAGTGAATGGGTGTCCGGAAAATATAAATTTTACCCGATTTTGAGTCGTGGGCCCGAGGGCATTTTTGTTATTTTACATCATTTCACGCCTTAGCTTGAATTAAACAGTATGATCAGTTGCATGAAATGTTATTTACGATACGTAATTGAATTGTATAGATTTGGGCCATTTGGAGTCGGATACTCGTGGTAAACTGTGGTTTCAAGTTGATTTTGAGCCGGTTCGAGGTAAGTGGCTTGTCTAACTTTGTGTGGGGACCTTTCCCCTTAGGATGTGATATTTGATAATTGAATGCCTTGTACGTGAGGTGACGAGCGCGTACTTGTTAATTGTTGAAAAATCCGGTTTTAGTTTAACTATTTAGACCGAATTTCTTTCTTACCTATTTTATTTTAATTGCGACCATAGTCTATGTTAGCTTAGAAAATCATGCCTAGTGGCCCCAAATTGCTTATTTGCTTAAATTGCCTTAATTGTACTACGTGAAGCGTGTTAGGCTAGAATTACTTGTTGCCTTGTATTTTTGCACTCTAAATATGAATGTCTTCTTGTTATGGCTGCATATTTACTTCGGGACTACGGGAGATCCCACTGCATATTTAGTTTGGGACTACGGGACGGTATCTCGGGAGATCCCGCTGCTTATTTACTTTGGGACTACGGGACAATATCCCGACAGATCCCCCTGCACACTGATATTAGGACTACGGGACAATATCCCGGAAGATCCTTCGGATATACATATGATGGACTACGGGATGGTTTCCCGGAAGATCCTTCGGATATACATATGATGGACTACGATACAGTATCCCGAAAGATCCTTCGGATATACATATGATGGACTACGAGACGGTATCCCGGGAGATCCTTCGGATATACATATGATGGACAACGGGACGATATCCCGGGAGATCCTTCGGATATACATATGATGGACTACGGGATGGTATCCCGGAAGATCCTTTCGGATATACATATGATGGACTATAGGATGGTATCCCGGGAGATCCACCGGACAGTTGAGAAAAGGACTACCGGACGGTATCCTGGGAGATCCTCATTGTTACCATTGTTATTATGCTGTACATGGTTTACTCTATTCTTGTGTTCAATTATTGCCTTGTTTGACCTGTCTTATTTAACTGCTGTACTCATTATTACCGCCTGTTTTCATACTGTAAATTCCTATTATATTGGTTGACCTCAGTAGGGCCCTGACCTTCCTCGTCACTACCCGACTGAGGTTAGGCTAGGCACATACTGAGTACCGCTGTGGTGTACTCATGCCCTTTCCTGCGCATGTTTTTCATGTGCAGATCCAGGCACCTCCACTCAGTCGCACTATCCCCGAGGTTGAGAGATACAACAGAGACTTCGAGGTACATCTGCCGCGTCCGCAGACCAGGTGTCTCTATCTTATTCCAGCTTTTGTGAAAAGTTTATCCTTCCTCACAATTGTATAGATATTCTAGAGTTAGAGCAATGTATTAGCTTCTGTTAGCCTGTGGTTCCCATGAGTTTCCGGGTTTTGGGGTGATGTTGTAGATTACCATATTGTTTTGAGTTGTATATGCCAAGTGGCGGTTATATACAGTCTTTCTCTTAGAGTGTTCAGCTTTCTTTTATTTACTTATTTTCGCATTATGTTGTTATTCCACATTGTTAGGCTTACCTAGTCATAGGGACTAGGTGCCGTCACGACAAGTTCACGGAGAGAGAACTGGGGCCGTGACACTAAGATTGCAGAGTTGTTTCCTTTACTTTCATAGTACACTATTCTAGATTAGTTTTTGTTAAATATCCATACTTTAGAAAATCACTTAAATAGATTAATTGTTTGTGTTTAATTTAGTTGGTAGTTAATCACAAGTCCATGTTGTATTGGTAAAAAAAGAGCTTCACACGTGTAACAAATCTTGATGACTAAGTAGTCTACGTGGAGCAATGTAGACACGACAGCTGGACGAGACTCGAAGAAGAGGTACAAAGCAAAGTGACACGGAAAATCACATCCACGGGTTAATTAGCTACGGAAGTTTCAACCTAATTGAGAAGATGAAGAGACACTATCAAAAGTGTATTTGGAAAGAATAAAGGGCAGATTCAGAGATCCATACGTTACACAACATTCACTCAACAGTTACAGATGATTCATTGTAACGTTACAATGAAGTCGTTATTAGTCATTAATGCTCAATCACTCAAAAAGGCAGACGTTATATTAGGAAATTCCCTATATAAGGGAGTAAAATATAACCTGTAAGGGGGAGGATCCCGAACCACTATTGCAATATACTTTTTTTCTGTGCATCTTACTGCTTTCAATTTACAAGTTTGCCTACTATCTTATTCTTTGTTCATCAGAAACCCGTGTTCTTCTTAAAATAGCTTTGGGAAAAGAATCCAATTCTTTGGTTAAACAAATTGGTTCCGTTAACGGGAATCTAATAATTTTTGTTTGCTTTTCAAGTGATATCCTCTGACCTATGTCGAACTCCAACGACAACAACCAACAAAGGAATGAAACCCTTGTTCCATCGCCTTCAAGAACTCCACGTGGTTCAAGGGAAAAATCCCCAGAAAGATCCAATAACAACAATGATAATAATGATCAAACGGTGGAACAAGATTGAGTAAATGAAATGATTGCAGAGTATTGTTGAACGGATTTTTGGAAACTATCACAGTTTTCAAGCCTACTCATTATTTTTTGGCAATTTCGGTAAAAGATTTGGGTTTTCACTGAGATGCTTGAAAAGCATGCATATTTTCTTTAACTGTAAACGAGTTGAGCATTCTATTTCTGAGATACTTCTTTTATGACTTGCATTATGTTATCATGAACTATTGTTGGCTATTGGTGTCGGACCCGACCTTTCTTCCAGCTCGTCACTACTTTCAACCTAAGGTTAGGTTTGTTACTTGTGAAGTACATGGGGTCGGTTGTACTCATACTACACTTCTGCACCTTGTGTGTAAATTTTGGATGCCAATGTTACTACATACGACGGGAGCTGGATTGGAAGTTGTACCTGCGTTCGAGTCACAACTACCTCTTGTTCTTGGTAGTTTTAGAATTATTAATCTGTCTATGTAATTATTCAGACAGATGATGTATTTTTATTTCACAACAGCGTTGTAAATTCTAATCATATAAGCTTATGATATGTACTCCAGTCTTTGGGAAAATTCTTGTATTAAACAATTGTATTATCATTTCTTCTCTTAATAAGTGTTATTAAATTGGATAGTTATTAATTGGATTACCTAGCAGGTTGGGTTAGGTGCCATCACGAATAGTCGGATTTTGGGTCATGACAGTTTCAAACAATTATACTTTCATGCAGACCATTATTTGTATTATTCCAGTCGCTCGTCCACTTGTGACACCAGTTCTGGGATTGTGTTTAGATATCGATGTTTTTATAGTTTCTCACTCTATTTAAGTTTATTTAATTTCTTGGTTAATATTTAATTTGGATTGTTTAAAATGGCTAAAAAACTATTCTAACATTGGCTTGCCTAGCAAGTGAAATGTTAGGCACCATCACGGTCCCGAGGATGGGAATTCTGGGTCGCGGCATATTCTAAATACAATAGAATTACACTCTATTACGGTCTTAAAATCTTGCAACCGTAAGTGTATCCACTCATAACGAGCCTTTGGCAATGTCGTTTTCTTAAGGTAATCATGTCTTTCCTTCAATTCGGTCCACAATTCAAGTGGATCTTTCACTGTTAAATATTCAGCTTTCAATCATTCATCCAGATGATGATGAAGGAAAATCATAGCCTTCACTTTGTCCTGACTCGATGCCTAATTACCATGAGTAATGGTTCACCAAGACCTTTAGAATCTAAGTGAATTTTAGCATCGAGAATCCATATTAAATAGTTCTTTCCAGTGATTTCAAGTGCCACATATTAAAGTTTTGATAAATTCGATATAGTGAAAGCGATCAAAGAAAATAAATCAAGTTAGAAGTTATAAAAACTATTATTAATGAAAGACTTTATGTAACGACCCGATCGGTCGTTTTGAGCTCTAGCGCATCGTTCGGCGGTTTGAGACCTTGAGTAGCTTCACTTCATGTTTTATGACTTGTACATGTAGTCGAAATTTCATTTCGGGAAGTTCAGAGTTGATTCACAAGGAAAATTCTCATTTTGAAAGCTTTAAGTTGGAAGAGATGACCAGGGTTTGACTTTTGAATAAACGGCCTCGAAATCGTGATTTGAAGGTTCTAGTAGTTTCGTATGATGATTTTAGACTCGGACGTATGTTCGTGGTTGAGTATCAGGTAGTCCGGGAGCATTTCAACGCTTATTTGGAAAGTTGGTAGTTTGAATGTTTTAGAATTTCATAAGTTTGGCTTGAAGTGTGATGTTCAGACAGAATTGCATATATTTAACCATTATTTCTTCACATTATAGCACTTCTATTCATCGTTTGAGTATTAATTATATTACCTTATGCTTAATATTATATTTGAATTGTGTAGGAATAAAGCGGTGTGAAGATAAAAAGATTTGGAGAAAAATTAGATAAAAAGCGGAAGAAAAAAAGAAGGAAAATAAACGAATGAAAACAAAGGGGGGGGGGGGGATCCCCTTTGGTTTTTGTCCCCCCAAGTTGGAGACAAGAACAAAGAAGAAATACAATTCAAACCAAATAGTGAAAGAAGGCAAAAAAGAAACGTACCTGTACGATTCAAAATCGAAAAAACTCACTGTTTTCAGTGCTAGGGCCAACGCGAAGCACTGCCCTGGACGCTCTCGCACTGGCCCAGGGCGCTCTCGCACTGGCCCTGGACGCTCTCGCACTGGCCCTGGACGCTGGGGGCTGGAACTTTTCCTAGTTCACTCAGGACAAGGTTATTTCGGCCCTACACGTTCCTAACTAGTATAAAAAGGGTTCTAAAACTAAATTGGAGGATATATAACATACTTTGAAGGATAATTCATGTGGAGGAACACACACCACGCGTGGAGGAGGCTTCTAACTATTTTTCTTCTCTTCTCTCCCTTTAATTTCATATTTTATTAGCTCTAGAGTTTTGGGTTCTATATGAACGTTGTGGTTTGAAACATGAATTGTGCTTATTATTTTATCATATTGGTTTATTTATTCAATCTTGCGCTTAATTGGTTGATTCCTTGATCACCAATTGAATACTATCTATGCATCTAGGATTGAACTCGGGATAGGGAATTCTAGATTGCATATAATATTGAGTAGAGCGAGATCTTGACCTCGAGCAACGAGAACGGATTTGCGGTTAGGATAGGGATATACCTAATCACCGTGCTTGGTTACTATATATGAATTATTAATGTGTTCTTGTTAATCCTAATTCCATAGGAATATAGGCGTTAGTTTAGCTTGAATAGCGGAGTAGTACTTTAGGAGAAGTCTACGAGCAATGTTAACCCTGTCAACCAATAAACCAAATAAATTAATTAGACGATTTAAGTGGAAAAATCAACGGGGTTGTTAGCTAACCCATACCTCTAGAATATTTTCTCCCATTGAATTCATATCTAAGATTGCAAAGTTGTTTCCTTTACTTTCATATTAACTATTCTAGATTAGTTTTAGTTAAATATCCATACTTTAGAAAATCACTTCAATAGATTAATTGTTTGGATTTAATTTAGTTGATAGTTAATCACAAGTCCATGTTGTATTGGTAAAAAAAGAGCTTCACACGTGTAAGAAATCATGATGACTCAGTAGTCTACATGGAGAAATGATGACACGACAGCTGGACGAGACTCTAAGAAGAGGTACGAGGCAAAGAGACACGGCAAATCACATCCACAGGTTAATTAGATACGGAAGTTTCAACCTAATTGAGAAGATGAAGAGACACAGTCAAAAGTGTATTTGGACAGAATAAATGGCAGATTCAGAGATCTTCAAATTAGAGATCCATACGTTACACAACATTCACTCAACAGTTACGAATGATTCATTGTAACGTTACATTGAAGTCGTTATTAGTCATTAATGCTCAATCACTGAAAAAGGGAGACGTTATATTAGGAAATTCCCTATATAAGGGAGTAAAATATAACCTGTAAGGGGGAGGATCCCGAACCACTATTGCAATATACTTTCTTTCTGTGCATCTTACTGCTTTCCATTTACTAGTTTGCCTACTATCTTTTTCTTTGGTTATCAGAAACCCGTGTTCTTCTTAAAATAGCTTTGGGCAAAGAATCCAATTCTTTGGTTAAACAAATTGGTTCTGTTACTGGGAATCTGATAATCATTGTTTGCCTTTCAAGAGATATCCTCTGAACTATGTCGAACTCCAACGACAACAACCAGCAAAGGCATGGAACCCCAGTTCCATCGCCTTCAAGAACACCACGTGGTTCAAGGGAAAAATCCCCAGAAAGATCCAATAAAAACAATGATAATAATGATCAAACGGTGAAACAAGATCGAGTAAAGCAAATGATTGCAGAGTATGTGAGCCAAGCTTTACAAGAATTTGCAAGGGGTTTACCGGCAGCGTTACCTGCACCACCGACACCACCCCCCAATAATACCATCACCATGGAAAATCCTCAATCTGGGTTGGCAAACTCCGGAACGGGAGATACTCCTAATGAATCTCTCGAAACGAGACCAGGTATATCTAATAACTCTAAAGTACAGACTTTATTACTAACTTTGCAGAAATAGGTCAGGGAAAAAAACGATCGAATCAAACAAATTCCTTGAGTACCACCTGTTATTAAAGGCATTGACGTTGATAGATATTCTCAACAACCTTGGAAACCAAGTGCATCACTCGTACCCATTTCAAAGAAGTTTAAAATGCCTGACGCACCTAAATATGACGGGACAACCGACCCATGCGACCATGTAGCTGCTTTTACCACCGGAGTGAAGGGCAATGACTTAACAAAACAAGAAATTGAGTCGGTCCTGGTTAAAAATTTGGAGAAACATTTACCAAAGGGGCGCTAACCTGGTATTTTCTTCTCTCTCAAAACTCTATTGATTCTTTTGCTGGGCTTGCAGATTCTTTCATAAAGGCACACTCCGGTGCGCAAAAAGTCGAGAAAAGGATGGAGGACATCTTTAAAATAAAACAAGGAGATACGGAACTACTTCGTGAATTTGTAGACAGGTTTTAACGAGAAAGAATGCAACTACCAAGGGTGCCTAATAATTGGGTAGCCATGGCATTCACAAGTAATCTATATGACAAAAGCTCAGAAGCCACGAGAAGACTCAAGGAAAGCATGAGAGAATTCCCAGCTACAACGTGGAATGATGTTTATAACAGGTATAGTACTAAACTTCGAATAGAAGAAGATACCATTGCTCGTACGAAAGAGGAAGATTATACCAGATCCAGGAGTTCAGAATTAGACAGGAGATCAGGTAAAAACAGGTACGATCCTTACATGGTACCATCGGGACGTGAAACTCGTCCCAGGTTCGAAAACACCATGTCAGATTATGGACCACCAAGCAGAGATGCGGGCTCGTCTTCATCTAGATCCAGAAGGGATCAAGGTCACTGACCTAGAGGTAATGCGCAAATTGGGGATCATACCTTTAATGTAAGTACCTATGAACTAATTTCAGTGTTAAGAAATTTGGGTGATAAGGTTTGATCGCCCAAAGAGATGGTCGAATCCAAATAAGAGGAACCCAGATCTCTGGTGTGAATTCCATAATGATCATTGACACAGAACTGCAGATTGCAGATTTTTGCAATCTGAGGTAGAGCAATTATTGAAACAAGGCTATTTGACAGAATTGTCCAATGAAAAAGGTAAACAGGCATACATGAAGAACAGGTAGAAGCCCCCAAAACCTCCATCTCCAAAACGAACCGTTAACGTGATACACAGAGGTGAAGAAGTAAACGGAGTGGTCTGCAAAACGACCACAAAGTTCACAATTACACATGGAAAATGGGTTCGTGAAAATCTGGAAGCGGACGATATAACCTTCGATGATGCAGATATCGGCAGATTAAAGCTTCCTCACAATGATGCTCTGGTAATATCTTTACTTATTCATGAAACTAATGTAAAAAGAGTGTTGATTTATCCAGGTAGTTCAGTCAATATCATTTTGCTAAGAGTCATGGAAAAAATACTATTGGGGAATCAAGTAAACCCAGGGGCATGATCCATATCAGGGTTTGATAACTCTACGATTATAACAAAAGGAGAAATTGAGCTTAGCACTTATGCTGTGGGGGTGATCAAAAGTACCAGGTTCCAAGTCATCGATACTGACATGGCTTCTAACGTGATCGTGGGAAGGCCATGGATCCACGACATGAAAGCAATACCCTCCACCTTGCATCAGGTAATTAAATTACCCTCTGAATGGGGGATTCAACAAATTAGAGGCGATTAGCAAACCGCGAGAAATATAAATTCCGTGGTACACTACAAAAAAAAGTAGAGATGGAAGAATCAAAAGATAAGGGAATCTACCAAGAAGGTAACACCGCCCAAACATGCATGGAAGAAATTACTACCCAAATAGGTACGAAAGTTATTATTGCTGAAACAGGTACGACAGAAAATACTTACGAAAATGTGAATCAAATTACCACTGAAGGTGCATTGGACCATACAGATGTAGGAACTCCGGACATCATTTATGAACCGAAGGAAGACGAGCACATCAAAACAACTACGGAAGAGCTCAAAGTTGTTCCATTGTCTGAACAAAAGCATGAACAGAAAGTGTATATGGGCACGAGGCTGAGCCCCGGTCGAAAAGGTAAGTTAATTGATTATTTAAAGGCTAACGCAAATTGCTTTGCATGGGCCCACTCAGATATGACAGGTTTCCCACTAAAAGTGATGACTCAGATATGACAGGTATCCATCCTACGTACCTGTTAAGCAGAAGAAAGAAAGCAAGGACCATTCAAGAACCAAGTGATTGACGAAGAGGTACAGAAACTCTTGAAGATTGGTTCAGTACGAGAGGTTACGTACCCTAAATGGATAGCTAACACTTTGGTAGTACCTAAAAAAAATGGCAAATTGAGAGTATCCGTAGATTATACTGACTTAAATAAAGCATGCCCCAAAGATTCATTCCCATTACCATATATAGATCAAATGATTAATGCCACAGCAGGTCATGAATTGTTAAGCTTCCTAGACGCGTATTCTGGTTATAATCATATTAAAATGGATCCCTCAGACGAGGAAAAGACCTCCTTTATTACAAACAGGGGGACTTATTGTTATAAAGTCATGTATTTTGGCTTGAAAAACGCTGGAGCCACCTATCAAAGGCTAGTGACCAAGATGTTCCAGGAACATCTGGGAAAAATGATGGAAGTTTACATCGATGATATGCTATCAACACGGGTGGAATACCATTTCCGGCACCTCTCTATTACCTTTGACATTTTACATAGGTACAATATGAAGCTGAATCCAGAAAAATGCACTTTTGGCGTAGAATCGGGAAAATTCTTAGGTTTCCTTGTATCAAACAGGGGAATAGAGGTAAATCCTGATCAAATTAAAGCTATAGAAGAAATACCTGATGTACTTATAAACAAAAAAGAAGTTCAAAGACTAACGGGAAGAATTGCAGCCTTAGGAAGATTTATTTCCAAATCTTCCGAGAAAAGTTTTAAATTCTTTGCAGTTCTCAAAAAGCAAAATCAGTTCGAATGGGCTGAAGAATGCCAACAGGCTCTCAACAACCTAAAGTCTTATCTATTAAAACCTCTGTTGCTGTCAAATCCAAAAGAGGGGGAGAGGATGTACGTCTACCTTGCCGTCTCGGAAATTGTTGTAAGTGCAGTGTTGGTAAGGGAGAATAAAGGTTAACAATCTCCTATTTATTATGTAAGCAAGACATTACTAGATGTTGAAACTAGATATCCACATCTAGAAAATTAGCCTTAGCTCTAATCATGGCATCCAGAAAATTAAGGCCATATTTTCAATGTCATACAATCAAAGTTGTGACCTCGTATACGTTAAGAAACATATTTCATAAACAAGAACTATTAGGAAGATTAGCCAAGTGGGCTATAGAATTAAGTGAGCATGAAATAATATATCAGCCTAGAACTGCAATCAAGTCTCAGATCTTAGCTGATTTTGTCGCTGAATTTAGTAAGAACATTGTCCCTGAAGTGGAGAGAGAGTTATAACTCTTCAACGGTGTTAATCCGGGTCTATGAACCCTATTTACTGATGGTTCTTCCAATATAAAAGGTGTCAACTTAGGCATAGTCTTAATATCACCCACGGGTGAAAAGACACGGTAGGCTATCAAATGTTATCCTATAAATAACAATGAGGCGGAGTACGAGGATGTTATTGCAGGATTAGAACTTGCACGAGAGCTCTCAATCGAGCAAATCATGATCAAAATCTATTCCCAACTGGTAGTAAATCAGATGCAGGGGGGCTTACATCGCTCGAGAGACTCGGATGCTACAATATTTGGAAAAGGCACGAGAGCTCGTGAGACAATTCAAAACATGGAAGGTAGTACAGGTACCTAGAGAGGAAAATGCTGAAGAAGATGCATTAGCTAACCTAGCAACAGTCACAGAAGTAACAAACAAGGACAATGCAATCGTCGTTCATCTATTCCATTCAGCTATCGACCGGGATAGAAATGAGGTAACTTTCAATAGTTTAACATGGGATTGGAGAAAAAAATCCTAATTTTTTGCAAAAAGGCACCGTACCTGAAGATAAGAAAACAGCTCAAGAACTTCGCTGCAAAGTTGCACGGTACTGCCTCATTCGCAACTCATTATATCGCAAGATGTTCGGGGGGCCCCTAACAAAATCCGTCGGAGCTAACCAAACAGAGTTTGTGATGAAAGTAGTCCACGTAGGAAACTGTGGAAATCACTTAGGGGCGAGATCCTTAGTGAAAACCCTAATCAGAGTTGGATACTATTGGCCTAAGATGGAAGAAGAGGCCGAGAACTTCGTATCCAAATGCGACAGGTGCCAATGGTTTTCCAATAACATGCATTGACCAGTGGAATTATTGCACCCAATAATATCCCCATGGCCTTTCATGAAATGGGGTATGGACATAGTAGGACCTCTTCCCACAGCTAAAGGACAGGTACGGTTTTTGCTCATGCTAACCGACTATTTTACAAAATGCGTAGAGGTAGAAGCGTTCAAACAAGTGTGAGAAAAGGAAGTTAAAAGCTTCTTATGGTGAAACATAATATACCGCTTTGGGATACCAAAAGAGATCGTGTGCGATAATGGCCTATAATTCACAAGCTCGCAAATCACAGAATTCTACGAAAGCTGGCAAATAAAACGGATCACTTCAACGCCATACCACCATGTGGCTAATGGTCAAGCTGAGTTAACGAATAAGGTCATCATCAACAATCTAAAGAAGCGGCTGGATAAAGCCAAAGGAAACTAGCCTGATGAGTTACCAGCGGTACTATGGGCATACAGAACAACTTCAAAAACAGCCACGGGAGAAACTCCTGTCGCACTTGTCTATGGCTCAAAAACCTTAATACCTGTGGAGATTGGCGAACCAAGCATAAGGTTCATAACAGCCATGGAGGAAGCAAACGACGATAAATTGAGGACCAATCTGGACCTGCTCGAACCACAGAGAGAAGCAATAGTGATATGGATGCCAGCTCAAAAACAAATCATAGAGCTTTATAACAACCGTAAAGCTCATCTCAGGTACTTCAAGATTGGGGACTTCGTCCTAAAAAAAGTCTTTCAATCAACGAAAGAAGCAGGCGCAGGAAAGCTAAATCCAAACTGGGAAGGAACCTACAAAATCTGAGGCATAGCTGGGAAAGGCGCTTACGAGTTGGAAGCTATGGACGGCAGAATCCTACCAACAAGTTGGAATGTCATTCACTTGAAGAAGTACTACTTTTAAGGAAAAGAAGTAACCCCAGTCAGGTATCACACGTTCGATTTTATTTTGAACATTTGAAATCTTACTAACATTTTTAGATGATAGGCATAAAGCTAACCCAACACCAGATGATAATATTAGGCCTGTAAAGACGCGAGGAAATAGCTAAATTCCCGGTCTAGGGTTACACTTTCTGATGGACGTTTTAAAAAGGGTTAAGCAGTCATCATCTAAAATTTATATACCTTCGAGTCCCGTATGTTTTTCCTTTTCAGGAAAGGACCACAAGGAAGGAATAGTCAAGTGCTCGAAATTTCATTCTTCAAAGCTCAAACACATGGGAGACTATATAGTATGGAAGGCAAAAACGAAGCAAACAAGACTATCAAAGAGTCAAAGCTCGAGCCTGAAGATCCATCTATCCATCAAGCCAAGTGATACGAGCAAAATCGAAAGAGCCAAAGACTCAAACACAAAGCCTCTAATCAAAAAAACCTTCGAACATGTTTAGGTTAAAAGGCAAAATGTTAGCAATGTTAGCCACGAGGAAGAAATGCGCATTCATTGTACTTGTTCAAAAGAAAAACTGTTGTAACTAAAAACAGTCACAAAATCTTTGTACTCATATAGAAAACTGTTATCAAATAAAATAGTTACGGATGCAAAAGCATTTTCCTCGTGCTTATTGAAAACTATTGTCGACAAAAACAATTACGGGTGAAAACCCCAACTTGAATAAAAACTGTTAAGAAAGAAAAATAGTTGCTCTCTTATATTAACTCGAAAAAAACTGTTACATACAAAAAACAGTTAGGAAATACAAGTGTATATCAAATCTGTTAAAAAAATATTTGCAACATGAGTTTTAGACGATAATCAAACACATGTAAAAAATTGCGAAAGATCAAACAAAAAACATTCCTCAGAAACATTCTTAAACATGTGAAAAATTCCGATCACTCTATTGCGTTATTACACCTTTATGAAGTTGAGACGTCTTCTTCATCAAGTGTCGATAAAAAAAGGTCCCTCTTCCATAAATTATGCTTACTACAAAAAGGCACACATTTAATATAACACCGTGCCTATTACGAAAAGGTTTGAGTAATCTAGCATTCTACATGAAAAATTTAGAGGTAAAACTAAAACCTCAAAAAATAAAGCATGCAAAAGACTTAAAGAGTGAAACAGAAACTCAACGGAAAACAAAAGTCATACTTGCATTAATATATTAAAATGGCTAAGTAAAAACTAAATACTAACTTATACTTAGCCGTATAAAATTTTTGTACATTGAGGTTCCCCTAAGTTGTCATTTGGGGACTTTAAAGAGATCCAAATTTACCCCCGATGGGACTGGGGGTAACCACCAATTGAGACAAAGATAAAAAAANCTTCTTGAGGAGGGGGATTGACTTCTTCATCAACAGAAGGAGTAAGAGTAGCTTAGGAAGAAGAGTCTTGGACAGCAGGAATCTCACCTTCAGGTGGGGAAAGATCCAAACCTTGTTGAGCCTTTTCCATGGCTTCCTTGATCTTAACAATTTCAGCATCAAGGTCGAAATCTCCCCGACTCATTTCCGTCAATGTATCAAGGTGAGAATTCATGTACGCCCAACTAACATCGACAGCTGCCGCGTCTTGAAGACTTTCATAATATTTCTCCCATATCTGAAGCTCAGCTCTTAACACATCCTTCTCGGCTTCAGCAGCTTCATGGGCAGCCCTCAAGGGTACAATTGACTCCTCTAAAGATTGGGTTTTGTCTAAAGCAATACGAAGATCCTCTTGAGTTCGGGTAAGTGACTGCACAAGCTCGCCTGAGTATTCCTCCTTCAGCTCTAGCAAAGCTTTCAAGCTCCTAACTTCTTCCGAGACACGAGATAATTTCTCAACGAACGAAGACTCAAGAATGATCTTGTCTTTGTCCGCTTTGTTAGAAGAAGCCCTCTCCACTTCCATCTCCGCAGGCAGAACTCTCATCTGCCGCTCCAAGGTATTCTTTTCTTCTTCTAAGGCTTCCATGACAAGCCTCAGGCTTTCATATTGCCCCTTCCAATTCCCTGCTTCAACATGCCATTCCCTTAGCTCTTGCTCCATGTTAGAAATCCTCTTCATGAGTTCTGTTCCTATGAGATTGATCTACAAAAACAAAATCGATTAGATACGGTAATTACATAAGAATGAGATACAAAAGAACGAACATTACCTTCAAGGAGGAATGCACAACCTAATTATCCCAGGTAAGAGAACTGTGACTGTCCAGCTTGGTCCTCTCTGTTTGGCCAATCAAAGGCTTCAGCCACACTTCGGGTTGGCCAGATTTCTTAAAAAGGCTCCCATCAGCCGAAACCTTAATTAGCACTTGCCTCATTTCCCTGTTGGAAGACCCTACTTCTCTAGTAGGAGGCACGGAAGCAGGCTGCGATGAAGGAGCCACGAGCAATGAAATTTGTGGAGTTGAAGAAGTTTCAGGCATGGAAACTTAAGGAGCTGAGAAAGCCACCGGCAAGGTAGCGGCAGGAGTAGAAATGGCCAAAGGAGCAGTGGAAATAATCGGAACAGATGAAGGGATTTCTTTAAAGAAGGGAGAAAAAACAGCCAAAGGTGTCTCATTAACAGTAGGGCCAAAACCTTCGTGGAATAGATGATCCGCATAATCATGTGCAAGAGAAGAAGAAGAACCCCCAGGGGTAGGATGTCTGATACCAGGTACGAAAGACATAGCCACGTGTGTAGACTCATTGTCTGAGACCACCCTTCTTTTACGTGACCTGTGCACTAAAATACCTCATCTTCTTCTTCGTCTTCTTCAAAGGTCTTAGATCCACCAACTTTACTCTTGGAAGAAGAGGAACCAGTAATAATCTCCTGGGCATGAGCCAAAGAGATCTTTGGGATGGATGCAGCAGATATCCCCCTAGCAGAAAACCCTGTCAAAAGGAAAAGGGTTAAACAAACAAAGAAAAAGAAACTCGAGTAAGGAAAAGAAGAGAAAACAAAAGTTTCACTTACCATGGGTCTTCACTTTCCAACCGTACTTCACGGAGAAGTACTTCCAAGATCTTTCCTCCAATGGAGCAACTGATAGCAACTTTTCTACCCAATCACGGATACCGAATACATTCTCAACTCTAGCCATGATTGATGAAAGAGAAAGAAAATAGCTACGGTGTTAATAAAACACTTAAAGGAAAGAGAAGAAAAATAACAGGTGTGAGCTAAAATGTACTCACGTGCGCGATTCCACTTCTCAAGGAAGGGAAGGTTTTCCTCGCCCATTAAACTAGCAGTGGGCACAACAGTGTACCGAAGGTACCAACCTCTGTCTTTATCATCATCAGGGGTTACCAACACTCTTTTGCTCCTAGCAGCCAGAGTGAAAACCCCTTGACAAAATAAGGTAGGAGAATAAGGATGAATGAGGTGATTTAAGGAAAAAGGAACCGAGGCTAAAGAAGCTAAACATCTAAGACACGCAATAACCCGCCACACAAGAGGACCAACTTTTCCTAAGCAAATGTTGAAGAAACGACAAAATTCGATGATGACTAGATCAATAGGAGGTCTAAACCCTAGAGTAAAAGGGCAAGTGTAAACAAAAGAATGCCTCGTCTTGTAAGACGTTATTCTTTGGTTACTATTCGAAATAACAATGGGAAAATCAGACTCCTAAGAACATTCCCTGCGAACAAAGGGAATCAAACCTTCGGTAATAAGAGTGGGATACCTATCAACACTATCAAGGGATGACGACTGGTCTACAAGAACCTGACTATCCCTAGCGAAGGTAAACTCAGCTGGAATAATTTCATCAACCCGTGGTTCGCATAGGGGTTCGTGATGTTCTCTACCCCTGGACAGAGACATGGAAACCCTAGCTCTGAGGGAGATTAAAGACCTAGCAGAAGGAGGGGAAACAATCTTAGAAGATGAAGAACCTCTCGAAGGAGTAGAGCCTAAACTCCTCAATCTACCACCCCTCCGACTCCGAGTTGGAGTAGAAGAGGGTGTCAACTCATCAACGTTTATGACTCCTTTAGATCGGTTTGAAGAAGACATATCTACAAAGTCAAAGAAAAAAGTTCTTTACAAACAAAGTTTGAATGTTACATTGATTCATTGTAATGTTACATTGAAGTCTTTATTAGTCATTAATGCTCAATCACTGAAAAAAGGGAGACGTTATATTAGGAAATTCCCTATATAAGGGAGTAAAATATAACCTGTAAGGGGGAGGATCCCGAACCACTATTGCAATATACTTTCTTCCTGTGCATCTTACTGCTTTCCATTTACAAGTTTGCCTTCTATCTTATTATTTGTTTATCAGAAACCCGTATTCTTCCTAAAATAGCTTTGGGCAAAGAATCCATTCTTTGGTTAAACACATGTGGGTACGATATCTGGGATTACAATCCTATATTACTTGTCGATCACGTATACTTGCGTGTGTGTTTGGGAGCAAGAAAGTGGATTTTGATGTTATCGATGTCTGTTTTGGATTCCGAGCCTTGAAATAGGTTCGTATTGTAATTTATGACTTGTGCATAAAGTTTGGCGTTATTCCGGAATGTTTAAGTATGATTCAGATGTGCTCGTTTAAGTTTGGATGTTTGAAAGTTTAAAGAAGGATTTTGATCGTCGATTCATGATTTTGATGTTATTCATGGTATTTTGAGCCTTTGGATAAGTTTGGATAAGGTAGTGGGACTTGTTGGTGTTATTGGACGGGGTCTCGGATTAGGTTCGGGGTGTTTTCGGATCATTTCCTCCATGTTTTGCTAATGTTGATGCCGGTTCTGGTGTTGTTCATCATGAACGTGTAGGGTTGGAGGATTTGTATTCATCGCGTCCGCAATTGGGTACCACATCCAAAGGTGTGGGAGGATGTGCACCGTATTCGCGACAGGCGACTGCATTCGCGTAAGGGAATACGTTGGGCCTGGAAGCTTGGATTTCGCGTTTGCGTGGGAGTGGCCGTGTCCGCGAAGAGGTGGCCTGGTGATGCATCACGTCCGGGACCCCTGCCTTGCATTCGTGAAGGAGAGTTTTACTGCTGGAGCAAGATGCTTTTCGCCAACGTGTGTGGGTAGATTCGCGTTCACGAAGAAGGGCGGGCTGGGCAGTGTTGTTTTAAAACAGGGGTTTCGTTCATTTTTATTTCATTTCTTCCATGAGAGCCAACCTTAGAGCGATTTTGGAGCACCATTTTCATCGTCAATCATAAGGTAAGTTATTTCTACGAGTTGTTAGTTAAATACATGAATTTAGGCTTGTTAATTCAAGAATTTGAGTGGAAAATGTGGGGGTTTTGGTATAAGACCTAGAAAATTGTATTTTTGGATTTTGACCTTGAAATTGGACATGGAATTGGGAATAAATTATATACTTGAGTTCGCGATGCTACGGGTAATGTTTATCTTCAACAATATTTGGAATTCGGGCATGTGGGTCCAATGGTTGACCTTGTTGACTTTTTGAGCGGAGTTGAAAATTGATATAAATAAATTATTTATGATACTGGAGTATATTTTTATTATTTTCATGATTTTTGACTAGTTTATCATTGGGCTTCAGTTTGAGGTGTTAGAGAGGTGTTGGAGGTGGTTATGGAACTTCGGAGCGAGGTAAGTCTCCTGTCTAACCTTGTTAGGGAGAAATTACCCCATAGGTGTTATATTCTTATGTGCTACATGTTGTGGGAGCAACGCACGTATGAGGTGATGAGTGTCCATGCATATGCTAGGATTTCTGATTATATCTGGGTAGACATAGACTCACGCCATGCTTATATTGTACTATTTGAGTCCTTCTTGCCTTTTTAAATGATGTAATTTACATTTAGACTCACGTAGAGTATCGTACTCGCTAATTCGATATTTGATGAGCTACTTGGTTAGTTGTAGAAATTGTACTTCTATTGTTTTATACTTCAATACCACCCAAGAGGGGAGAGGGGGTGATTTGTGTGGTGTCCAATTTTTCGCTTAAACTGATTATGGAAGGACCTGGTTTTTCTATGTGTTGCGGAATAATACATACAGAAAGTAAAGAACACAAGTATTTTACATGGAAAACACCTAGCTCAAAAGGTGAAAAAATCACGACCTACTACCTAGTAGGATTTTCTCCAAACACTTCACTACAACTCTGAGCCAACAACAAAGTTTACAAACTCTTGCAAACCTAAGGATTAATTATAACCCTTATAGCAACACACCACAAGCTGTTGCGACTTCGTCAAGTTAAATCTAACTTGAAAGATACAACTCAGGTACCTAGTACAATTTGCTTCTAAGAAAGCTGAAAGGTACAATATAAAACACCTACTACAATTGAACTAGAATAAAAGACATACACTTGGAGCTGGTTCTTCTATCTGGTTCATGTAGCTTCAGGTTTGCACACTTGGATCATACACGAATTGCTTGCAAAATTGCCTTGTAATTTTGCTCTCAATTCACGTTTAACTTCTGCGTTTGTGCAACACCTGTAAAGTGAGAACATCCTGCAATTTATAGAATTAGTAGATGAAGAAATAACTAGAGTTCAAATGCTACTCTTCCTTGGTGGAAGAGTTTTAGTTGATTTCAACTTCTAACTCCTTCCCTATCTTGGATAGTGTTCTCTTTGATTAAGGAGTCCTTCTCCTTATCAATTATACAACCTTCTCGATCAGGAGACATAAAGTATACCAAGTTAAGCTTATCTCTTTCACGTTCATCCCACATTCTCAAATCAGCCCATTTCTATGCACACAGGATGGACCTGGAGGGATGGACCTGGTTCATGCCTAAGTTCCTTTGTCAGTCTTTAAAACTAACCTTTACTTGGGCGAACAAATTCCCCCTTTTTGATGATGACAAACTATGTGCTTTTCATAAGCTTAGGCCCTGTTTCAACTCAGCTCAATATCAACACAATGTTAGAAACATTTTTCCTTTTTATCACTTATCATCAAGGACCAGGTACATTAGGTTATAAACATTACTTGTTCAAAGCTAAACAACACTTGTTTAAAGCACAACCTAATTATTTCCCCCCTTTTAGCATCATCGAAAAGTTACATAAAAACGTGAGATAACCAGATTTTAAAGCTCACTCATGGCCACTGGGGCTACTTCAAATGCAATCATGGATTAATCATCATAGATCAAGCTAAGAATTTTAACCATCAAAGAAATATAAACAATCAATTAGAGCAAACGACAGTGAATTTCGTTGATGATTGATAAGATTCTACCACAAAGCATAAGAAGAAATAAAAATACTGGAAACATGAGCAAAAGAAACAAAAAGTCCCGAACTGGGTCACTGGTTAATCTACACTAGGCTAGGAGGCTTAAGGCTGGGAAGGTCCAGGTGCTTGGTTTTTGGCTTGGAGAAGTTTCAACATATCTTGAAGAATGCCATCATTTTTCTCTTTTTCTCTTGCCAGCTCAGTTCTAGGAGCATCTTTCTTAGTCTATACCTCTGCAAACCTCTTCTTCAGCCTCTCAATCTCAGCATCCTTAGCCCCACTTTGTAGCACTAAGGCTCTGACCTTGCTATTCACTGGTACCTTCTTAGATGAACCGGGTTATTTAGGAGTGACATTGACTTCAAAAAATGATCCTTGCTTGTACTAATCTCCCAGTTCTTCATAGGTACCTTGAAATGTGCAAGTATAATCGTGAGAATGAAGCCATAGGGAATGACATGATTTTTGGTGCCATTGATAACCCTATCAATAGGTCCGCGATGGTTTCCTGTTCAGATGGAACATGTTCATCTATATTTTTCCAAAGTTGAACCAACCCCTCAGCAGCTTTGCTAGACCTACTTCCCCCTATTTTGCTCACACTCTCTTCTATTTTAGTAAATTCCTCTCCCCAAACAACTATTTCCCTAGTTTATTTTGTTAGACTAACAGGAGTGGGTGAAGAATCAGCCACTCTTGTACCCTTTCCCCTCACATTACTCCTAGCACCCTGTCTCTCTTTTTATTTTCCCCTTTTATTTTTACCACCAACTTCTCCAGTTTCTGTAGTGTCAACACCTGCTATAGATCCTACACATTCTCCAAATTTGCAGCAACTTCAGAAATTGTCTCAGGAGTAACTTTAGAATCAGAAGATACCTGTTCAGTTTTGGAATACCTACTTTCTTCCTCCTTAGTAGCAGACTTAAATGAATCTTCAGATTTCTGGGGTTCTTCTCCCTACCTGCTTTCAATTGCTTGTTTATTTTCTTGATAGGTTCTCCTTCAGCGACAATCTTACGAGCCATCATCTTTACTCTACTTTTCTTAGAGACTGGTGTGGTTGAAGGAGTGGTAGAAGGTGTGGAAGTGGTTTCCTATGGTGCTGATGAAGGATTTTCATAGGTGTTCGACATATCTGGGCTAGGGTATGAAAGAGAAGAGAATTAGATTATATTTGGAAGATGAAAGAAGAATGAGAGTTTTTGACGACTTGAGAGAGATGAAGTAAGGAATACACTAAAGCTGATCAATATATAGAGGAACAATTGATGGGGTAACTACAGCTTTTCCGACTCTTAGAAGTCTAATCCAACTGAAAGTCAGTTTTGAAGAGACGTTGGAGTGTACCCCTAGAATTTATGTACTTCAATTTGGTTGAGACTCTTTTGAACATAATTGGTTCAGTTGCAACGGATAAATCCAAAAGAAGTTTAGAATTAGGTATGACTCTGCTCATGATCCAAATATAATTATCTCTAATTATGCAGAGTGTAGAAAACATACCTATTTATCTTGATGAACCAGGTTCTTCACTGAAAATTATCTTGTGTAAGTCTAAATTTTCCAAAACAGAGAAAATATCATTAGAGATTAATGAGTCATTTTAGCACATGGCACAGGAGTATACTATTGAAAGTATGAGACTGAACAAGATTTAATCTAATTATATACAAAATTTACAAACTTTCTAACCAATAATTTTCTTTTTTAAATAATTTTTTTAATTTTTTCGTTTAACTTTGAACTGGTCCTTTTAGGTGATCTTATCATCCCTAATTCCAACTTGTTCCTCTCAAAGTGATCTCTACTTAAGGCTTTTGTTTTTGAAGACCCATTTTGTGCCAATTACTGATATGTACTTGGGTCTTGGTACTGGATGTCAAACTCGACTCCTTTCGAATTGGTTGAGTTCATATTACATTGCATTTACCCAGTCTGCATCATGCAAAGCCTCAGCAACATTTCTAGGTTGAATAGGACATAAGAAAGTATCAAAAGCACAAAGATTCTTTAATAAAGATCTAGTTTTGATTCCAGAGGTTGGGTCAGTGATTATATTCTCAATGGGATAAGAACTTTGATACTTGTAAGATTTCACAACCAACTGGTTTCCCCTTTATGTTCTTTCAATGCTTTGTTGATGTGGAACATGTTCATGGAAATGTTCCATCGAGGTTTGAGATCCCCCTATCAGGTTGCCCTGAGTAGAAGAACATGTTCCTTCTTCTGGTGCAACTTTAGTCTGGGCTGTGATTTCATATAAATTTCTTACCAGCCCAATTTCTTCATCTTCATGTTCCTGTCTCTGAGAAAGAATGTTAGTTTCATCAAAAATCACATGTACACTTTCTTCTACATACATAGTTCTTTTGTTATAGATATTATAAGCTTTACTATGTGAAGAATATCCCAAGAATACTCCTTCATCACTTCTAGGATCATACTTACCTAAGGAGTCTTTGACATTATTGTGGACAAATCACTTGCGCCCAAATGCCCTAACTCATAGGGAGTCTTCTCAACAAGAGGTCTAGTCATGCACTTATTTATGATGTAACATGCAGTGTTCACAGCTTCTGCCCAGAAACTATGAGGCAGTTACTAGAAAGAAGCGTAGTCCTAGCCATTTCTTCCAATGTCCTATTCTTTATTTCAACTACACCATTTTGTCGTAAAGTCCTAGGTGCAGAAAAGTTATGATCATGCACATCACAAAATTCAGCAAATTTAGCATTTTCAAATTCAGTACCATGATCAGACCTAATTGATGCAAGTTGATTACCTAGTTGTTTTTGAGTTTTTCTAACAAGGGAAGTGAACATGTTGAATGCTTCATTTTTAGATGTCGGAAACACTGTCCAAGTAAACATAGAGTAATCATCAACAAGCACCATAACATATCTCTTACCACCTCTGCTCAGAGTTCTCATTTGTCTACAAAGATCCATATGGACCAGTTTCATCGTTCTGGTGGTACTTACCATTTCTTGCTTTAGAAATAGGATCCTACCTGCTTCCCCCTTGCACAAGCCTCACAAACTTTGTATTCCTTGAACATAATGTTAGGCAATCCTATCACCAAGTCCTTGGAGACTAGTTTGTTGAGATGACTTAGAATGGCATGTCCAAGTCTTTTGTGCCAAAGGAGGGGATCATTATCCAAAACACTTAAGCAAGTGAGTTCATTTTCTGAAAGTGTGGACAGATCTACAAGGTAAATATTGTTTACTCTTTTTCTCTGCAAAACAATCTTGTTAGTGGTAAGGTTTATCACAAAACATTTGGTAGAGATGAATGCTACCAAGTTACCTCAATCACACAATTGTGATACACTGATTAGGCTGTATTTTAGGCCATCTATCAAGTAGATATTCTCAATAGATGAGAATCAGTCTTACCTACCTTTACGACCCCAATGATCTCACCTTTCTTCCCATTTCCAAAGGAGACATTACCTCCTTTGAGGTCCTCAAGTGAAAGGAACTTGTTCTGGCTACCTGTCATATGCTTTGAGCAGCCACTATCCGTGTATCATATTTGGCTGCTCCCCTTCACTTGGACCCGCAAAAAGAAATCAGGGGTTAGTCTTAGGAACCCTTTCTATAGGCAAAAGGGTGAATCAAATTCTTTTTGGCCCATCCACGTAGCCTACTTTTCCCTTGAACAAATGTTTTATTCTTTTGACTAGCCTTTTCTTTTGCATTACATTCACTTTTATAGTGACCAGTCTTACCACAGTGTGTGTAGATTCTGTTCTCAAGAAGTGTGAGGTACTTGCTTTTGGGATCCCACTTAGGTGCAGGGGTCCCGTAGCCAAGTCCTCTCTTATTGCTACTATGGTGTTGATGTAGCCATGAAAGTGCATCGGAGGACCTATTTCATTTACAGGTTCTGTCTAGCTCGTGATTAACCTAGCTTAGATCCTCCTTAACCAATAAGAGTGTTTGACTACGTGTATGCTTGTGACAGTGTCCTAACATAGCTCAACCAGCTAATAAGAATAAGAAAAGGAACGGACAGCACGTAGAATGTTTTCTCATAACTTTCACAAGATAAATCTCACACAGGTAAGTGTACTGCTACACAAATATCAACAACAAGAATGTCCCCAGGCCATCACAATGCATCACAACTCAATCCCTGACATACCCCACCTTGTCTCGCCACGTGTGCAATAGTAAAGTAAATACCTGCATTGTCTCGCCATACGTGCATAATAATGTTCCCACCTTGTCTCTCCACGTGCGCAACCCACATATATATCTCGCCTTGTCACGCCGCATGTGCAAATATCAATAGTAATAATAACATGGAAAAATCTCGTGCAAACGCCACATCAACAACCGCACAGCAGAAACCTCGTGCATCAGAATAATCACAACCGCACAGCAAAAACCTCGTGCATCACCATAACAAGTACAACAGCAACAATGACAATAGTACAAAATACGGTAAGTAAATCAACTCAAGAACCTTCGATCACAAGAAATGGTAGATCTAGTTCACACGGAATAACCACAATAAGGAATACTAATCAAACTAAGAACAACTCAACAGGAAAGGAAATAATATGTAACAAAGATCCCAAAATGTATGGTTCAATAACAAGAAACTAACACGAGTCAAGTAATTCCAAATAAGGGCGAGTCCACTAAGGCATAAGATATCTAAGCTTCTTTTAAATTTGGAAAATTACGGGAGAGATACAACCAATTCAAATAAAGGTAAGCATCGATAAGATCACCATAACCTCAATTAAGGGAGAACAGTTACAAAAGGGATGACTACAACTTCAATTAAAAATAAGCAGTTACGGGAAAGATAATATGGAAATAGAAGAAATAGTAGTCTCAATTAAGGCACATATGAATCAAATAACAATAAGAGTGGATCATGAAGCAATTGATTCTAATTAAGAAGGTAAAGGTGAAACTAGTAATTAAGGAACATAATCATAACAAGAACAACTGCAGATTCAATTAATACAAGGACCTAGGGACTCTAAGAGGCCAATTTCCACAAATGAGTCTGTCACGTACTCGTCACCTCACGTACATGGACTACAATCAACATAGAAGACTCAAATCCTAAGGGGTAGTTCCCCCACACAAGGTTAGACAAGATACTTACCTCGAATCAAGCTCAAATCAATCCATAACAATGTTTTTTCCACGAATATCCGACTCTGAATGGCCCAAATCTAGCCAAAATCGGTTACATATCATAAATATAACTATAAGAAACTAATCTAATTAATTAAATCAAAGCTAAGGCAAGAAATTAGAAAATCCTCCGATAACGTCTCCCGGGGCTCACGTATCGGAATCGGGTAAAAATCACAAAATATGAAAAACCATTCACTCATGAGTTCAACCATACCAAAATTAGCCAATTCCCATCACAACTCGACCTTCAAATCCCCAATTTATAGTTTATGAAGTTTCGATAATTTTTCAAAAATTTCCATCTCAAAGTACTAATTAAATGATGAAATAAGTGATATGTTCATGTATATTCACCAAATCCGAGTTAGAATAATTTACCCCGATGAATTTCTTGAAAATTCACGAAAAATTGTCTCGGACCGAGCTCCCAAAGTCAAAAAATAAAATAATACCCTAAAAGTCGATTATATAGTACCCAATCTGACCTCTCAATGTGCGGTCCGTACAATTCCAAGTGCAGTCGCACATCCTAACTTCTGCGGTCGGACAAAAATTGTGCGGCAGCACTTCACAGCCTCTCCACTACCAGGCTTCGGTAGATTGTCCATCACTTTCTCTACGGATGTCAAAATGATGATTTCTTTACCTTTCTGGAAACTAGACACGAAGGGCTAAAACTTTTGTTTGTGAATTATCTCCAAATTCTTTGTAGATCAAAAGATATGATCTTCCAAAGTCAGACCAACGAACCTGCGGAAATCACCAGAAGTGCAGCCGCAAACAAAATTGTGCGGTCCGCACTTTTCCTCTGCGGTATGCACTTTTTCATTTGCTGCAGAACTTTTTCATCTGCTAAAGCACTAAAAAATGTACCTCAACACATGGAATTGTGCGATCCGCACTTCCAACATTCCAGAACAACATTAGAGTGTCGAAATGCCCAGACTCGCTCAAAACTCACCCTGAAACATACCTGAGGCCCCCGAGACCTCAACCAAAATACCAACAAGTCCTAAAACACCATACAAACTTAGTCGGGCATTTAAATCACATCAAACAACGCCAAAAACACGAATCACCCTCCAATCCAAACTTAAAGAACTTGAAACTTCAAATTTCTACATCCGATGCCGAAACATATCAAACCATGTCTGATTGACCTCAAAATTTGCACACATTACGAAGCTACTCCAACTTCCGGAATCAGAACCCGGCCCCGATATCAAAAAGTCCTCTTCCGGTAAAAATCTCCAAAAATTTGACTTTCTCCATTTCAAGCCTAAATTAGCTACAGACCACCAATTCAAAGTCCGAGCACGCCCTAAGTCCAAAATCACTATACGAAGCTGCTCAAGATCAAATGTCGCTAAACAGAACATAAATTCTAAAATCGACCGTCCAGGTCGTTACATTCTCCACTTCTTAAACAAATGTTCGTCCTAGAACGTGCCAAGAATCGTCTCGAAGTTTGCAAATCACTGAATGCACACCTCATACATACACCCGCGGGTGATCCCACATCACCCTAATCCACATAAGCCTGACGACACCATCTCAACTATACTTTAGCCTCTCTGCCAACACGGATAAGCCTTAGAGTCAAAATTATCACCTTCCAATCATTTCCAAAAGACCCAATTCTAAATCCATACCCGGTATCGACCTCCACCAGCTGCAACAACTCATGCCTACACCCACAAGGTACGACCACACAACATAACACAGCACACATAGGCCTACAATAACACTTCTGATCACAATAGCTGCCCGTAATTTAAACCAGCACCGGTAATTAGCCTCATATCCGATAGGAACCCATTTCAAACCTCCACAACACCGACGATGATGCAAGAACCACGAATGCCTCATAACTATGAAGCTGAATCAACAAGTCTCAACTAACACCACTAGGCACACACCCCGCAAGCGAAAACTCAAGAAGCACAGAATGAAAATGACTGAATATGTAACGAGAAACACATAAGAGAAATATCAAACAAGCCCGACAAGCACAAATCTATATCAATACCATACTATGAATCAATTAAAGAGGAAAAATCAAAATACATGAACAATCATAAGGATCTCATCCTGGATAACTCTCCACCGTGGCACGCAGCCCGACTCAAACATATCAAATCACATGAACTCGCGAGGGCCTCACCCTCAACTCTAAATCACAGGTCGAATATACATCATACCAATTGAAATATTCCACTAAATCAATTCTGCCAATAAAATCACAACACTGTCGAGCCCTCTTTTTCTCGTGAAATCGGGTTTCGACATTTTTGGGAAAACTTCTTTTGAGAGGGTAAGGAATTGAGAGAGTCGCCACCTAACGGATTAAGGTGCGTTAGTTCACCTAGAGCAATTAACTCATAGAACCAGTTTACATCACCATAGATCGGGTAAGGGCTCAAATTACCTTGAGGGGAAGGTGTTAGACACCCCTCGAGGTCCACAACGGTGAGTCCCGACCGAACTTAAATCAAGCGAATTAGTCTAAAAAATAGAAGAAAACAATTTGACCAGATGCGATATCCAATTTATTCTAAGCCTATAGGATCATTCCATACAATACTTTGTGACTCCCTCAAGTTGGGGTGTCACTCATAGTATTAACGTATAGGCTATCATCTCCTTACTACCCAATTACTATCTTTAAGTTGTTACTTAAGCATTCCAGTAGTTTCTAGCTCCTTCCTTATGTGTGCACTACCCGTCCCTTACCTATGGACCTGGAGGCATTAGGACCTCTATTTGGGATAGTTCTAGGCCAACCTATATTAAAAATGTGAAATCTAAGCGACAAACAATAACATATAGGACTTTCAGATAAGGAACAAGTATGGGCTCATATTGAATCCGTACATAGACAACAAAAGCACGCAAACTTTATTACTTTGGAATCCTATAGACAGGATATATATGTGAGAAAACAGAATGCAGAGACAGTTTATTAAGACCTATTTTTTTGCCTACTGATTTTATTCGGCATGAATCTAGGCACTTAGGCACTTCAGGCAGTAATATGTCACAATTATAAACCCAGAATAATTTTTAAGTCCTACAAATATATTTCCTAAGTGATTGACAGTAGCGAACGAATTCAGAGTCGACCAACAGGATCCTATAGGCATGATTTCTACGAGCTTATTAATTACAGCCTATTGATAGGATTTCTAAGTGTACCGTTGATTTTAAATCATAAGGATAGGTTTTTATTCCTTTTAAATCCTATAACATGCTTTCTAAGTCTGAAGCTGATTTAAACTCTATAGGCAGGATTTCTAAGTTTGAAATTGATTACACCCTATAGGCAAGATATCTATTAGCTTTAAATCCTATAGGCATAATTTCTAGGTTTGAGACTAATTTCACCCTATAGGTAGGATATCTATTAACTGCATGTGGGCAAACATTAAGCAGATTGCCAGGAAAGATCATTATTTCAAACAAATAGGATCCTACAGACATGGTCACTAATGCACATTGGGTTTAAAATATGTATAAGATCCTATGAATAGGATTTCTAATGCAGAATTAATGGAAAAGCCTATAATAGGATCTCTAGTATGCAAATGTAAAAATATAGAATCAAACAATCGGGAAAATCCAATAGACGGGATCTCTAAACAAGTATGGCACTCACATGATTCAATCAACATAATTAAACCTATAGGCAGGATTTCTAACCGACTTTAACAAAGATATAGGAAACTGTTTAACCAAAGAATTGGATTCTTTGCGCAAAGCTATTTTAAGAAGAACACGGGTTTCTGATAACCAAAGAATAAGATTATAATTGTAGGAAAACTTGTAACTAGAAAGAAGTAAGATGCACAAAAAGTAAGTATATTGCAATAGTAGTTTGAATGTTTTTTTCTCCCCCTTTATAGGTTATATTTTTCTCCTTTATATAGGGAATTTCCTAACATAACGTCTACCTTTTTTGATGATTGAGCATTAATGAGTAATAATGACTCTAATGTAACGTTACAATGAATCAACCTTAACTGTTGAGTGAATGTTGTGTAACGTATGAATCTCTAATTTGAAGATCTCTTAATCTGCCCTTTATTCTGTCCAAATACACTTTTGACCGTGTTTTTTCATCTTCTCAATCAGGTTGAGACTTCCGTAGCTAATTAATCCATGGATGTGATTTGCCGTGTCTCTTTGCCTCGTACCTCTTCTTAGAGTCCCGTCCAGCTGTCGCGTCTTCATTGCTCCACATAGACTACTGAGTCATCAAGATTTATTACATGTGTGAAGCTTTTTTTTACCAATACAGATAGTCCCCCTACTTACCATATATTTATCAGTTAATATTTAGTAAGTGGATACTCATTTATGGCGGGAATATTTTGCTGCCGCTTTACACGAATCATTGCATCTTTTCCTGTACGTAAGTGTCTCTTGTCACTTCCATTTAATGCTTATGCCACGTGGCATTCTTGGTTGGTTCTGCAATTATTCAGCTCCTTTTAGGGCTTTCTTGCGGCTGCATCAGTCACGAAGTGACATCTTCAATTATGGTTTTCACATCATTGCTAATTTTTTTCCATTTTTTACGGTTTTCTTCGAGTATAAATACCCCCTTTTCCTTTTCTTTCACGAAAAGCTTCTAACTTTCAAACTTTATTTGTAAAGAACTTTTTTCTTTGCCTTTGTAGATATGGCTTCTTCAAACCAATCTAAGGGAGTCATAAACGTTGATGAGTTGACACCCTCTTCCGCTCCGACTCAGAGTCGAAGGGGTGGTAGACTGAAGAGTTTAGGCTCTACTCCTTCGAGAGGCTCTTCTTCTTCTCAGATTGTTTCCCCTCCTTATGCTAGGTCTTTAGTCTCCAAAAGAACTAGGGTATCCAGATCTCTGTCCAGGGGTAGAGAACATCACGAACCCCTACGCGAACCACGAGTTGATGAAATCATTCCTACTGAGTTTACCTTCACTTGGGATAGTCAGGTTCTTGTAGACCAGTCGTTATCCCTTGATATTGTTGATATGTATCCCACTATTATTATCGAAGGTTTGATTCCCCTTGTTTACAGGGAATGTTCTTGGGAGTCTGATTTTTCCATTGTTATTCCGAATAGTAATCAAAGAATAACTTCTTACAAGACGAGGCATTCTTTTGTTTATACTTACCCTTTTACTCTAGGGTTTAGACCTCTTATTGATCCAGTCATCATCTAATTGTGTCGTTTCTTCAACATTTGATTAGGACAAGTTGGTCCTCTTATGTGGCGGGTTGACGCGTGTCTTAGATGTTTAGCTTTTTTAGCCTCGGTTCCTTTTTCTTTCAATCACCTTATTCATCTTTATTCTCCTACCTTATTTCGTCAAGGGTTTTCACTCTAGCTGCTAGGAGCAAAAGAGTGTTGGTAACCCCTGATGACGATAAGGATAGAGGTTGGTACCTTCAGTACATTGTTGTGCCCACTGCTGGTTTAGTGGGCGAGAAAAATCTTCCCTTCCCTGAGAAGTGGAATCGCGCACGTGAGTACATTTTAGCTCACATCTGTTATTTTTCTTTTTTTTTTGCTTTAAGTGTTTTATTAACACCGTAGCTATTTTCTTCCTCTTTCAGCAATCATGGGTACTGTTGAGAATGTCTCTGGTATCCGTGAATGGGTAGAAAAGCTGTTGTCGGTTTCTCCATTGGAAGAAAGATCTTGGAAGTACTTCTCTGTGAAGTACGGTTGGAAAGTGAAGACTCATGGTAAATGAAACTTTTGTTTTCACTTCTTTTCCTTACTCGAGCTTCTTTTTCTTCGTTTGTGTAACCTTTTTCCTTTTGACAGGGTTTTCTGCTCGGGGGATGTCTGCTGCATCCATTCCGAAGATGTCTTTGGCTCAGTCCTAGGAGATTATTAGCGGTTCCTCTTCTTCCAAGAGGAAAGCTAGTGGTTCTAAGACCTTATAAGAAGAAGAAGAAGAAGAAGAAGAAGAAGAAGAAGAAGCGGGAATTCTGGTGCACAGGTCACATAGAAGAAGAGTGGTCTCAGACGATGAATCTACATCCGTGGTAATGTCTTCCGTACCTGATGTCAGACCTTCTACCCCTGGGGATTCTTCTTCTTCTCTTGCTCATGATTCTGTGGATCATCTGCTCCACGAAGGTTTTGGCCCTGCTATTAATAAGGCGCATCTGGCTGTTTTTGCTCCCTCCTTTAGAGAAATCTCTTAATCCGTTCCGGCTATTTCCACTACTCCTTTGGCCATTTCTGCTCCCTCTACTGCCTTGCCCGTGGCTTTCTCAGCTCCTCAAGTTTCCGTGCCTGAGACTTCTTCAGCTCCACAAATTTCATTGCCCGTGGCTCCTTCATCTCAGCCCTCCTGTTAGAGAAGTAGGGTCTTCCAGCAGGGAGATGAGGCAAGTGCTTATTGAGGTTCTGACTGATGGGAGCCATTTTAAGAAATCCGACCAACCCGAAGTGTGGTTGAAGCCTTTGATTGGCCCAACAAAGAGGACCAAGCTCGACCCTTCACAGTTCTCTTACATGGGCTAATGAGATTGTGCATTCCTCGTTGAAGGTAACGTTCATTCTTATGCATGTAATTACCGTATCTAATTGATTTTGTTTTTGTAGATCAATCTCATAGGCATAGCACTCATGAAAAGGATTTCTAACATGGAGCAAGAGCTAAAGGGGTGGCATGCTAAAGCAGGGAATTGGAAGGGGCAATATGAAAGCCTGAGGCTCGACATGGAAGCCTTAGAAAAATAAAAGAATACCTTGGAGCGGCAGATGAGAGTTGTGCCTGCCGATTTGGCAGTAGAGAAGGATTCTTCTAACCAAGAGAACAAAGAAAAGAGCATTCTTGAGTATTCGCTTATTGAGAAATTATCCCGTGCCTCAGAAGAAGTTAGGAGCTTGAAAGCCTTACTAGAGCAGAAGGAGGAATACTCAGGCGAGCTTATGCAGTCACTTACCTGGACTTAGGAGGATCTTCGCATTGCTTTAGACAAAACCCAATCTTTAGAGGAGTCAATTGTTCCTTTGAGGGCTGCCCATGAAGCTGCTGAAGTTGAGAAGGATGGGTTAAGAGCTGAGCTTCAGATATGGGAGAGAGATTATGAAAGTCTTGAAGAGGCGGCAGCTGTCAATGTTAGTTGGGCGTACATGAATTCTCGCCTCGATACATTGATGGACATGAGTCGGGGAGATTTCGACCTTAATGTTGATATTGTTAAGATCAAGGAAGCCATGGAAAAGGCTCAACAAGGTTTGGATCTTTCCCCACCTGAAGGTGAGACTCTTGTTGTCCAATCCTCTTCGTCCCAAGCTGCTCTTACTCCTTCTGTTGATGAAGAAGTCAATCCCCCTCCTCAAGAAGATTAAGATGTTGATTCACCCCTTTTTTTTTTATCTTTGTCTCAATTGGTAGTTACCCCCAGTACCATCGGGGGTAAATTTGGATCTCTCTAAAGTCCCCAAATGACAACTTAGGGGTACCTCAATGTATATAAAAAATCTATACGGCTAAGTATAAGTTAATATTTAGTTTTTACTTAGCCGTTTTAATATATTAATGCAAGTATGACTTTTGTTTTCCGTTGAGTTTCTGTTCTACTCTTTAAGTCTTTTGCATGCTTTATTTTTCGAGGTTTTAGTTTTACCTCTGAGTTTTGCATGTAGAATGCTTTAGATTACTCACACCTTTTCGTAATAGGCACGGTGTCATATAAAATGTGTGCCTTTTTGTAGTAGGCATAAATTGCGAAAGAGGGCCCTTTCTGATCGACACTTAATGAAGAAGACGTCTCAACTTCATAAAGGTGTAATAATGCAACAGAGTGATAGGAATTTTTCACGTGTTTAAGAATGTTTCTGAGGTAAGTTTTTTTGGTTTGGACTTTCACAACATTTTACATGTGTTTGATTATCGTCTAAAACTCATGTTGCAACTGTTTTCTTTTAACATATTTGATATACGCTTGTATTTCTTAATTGTTTTCTGTATGTAACAGTTTTTTCGAGTTAATACAAGAGGGAAACTGTTTTTCGTTCGTAAGAGGTTTTATTCAAATTGGGGTTTTCACCCGTAACTGTTTTGTTGACAACAGTTTTTAATAAGCACAAGGGAAATGCTCTTACATCCGTAACTGTTTTACAGTTTTTTGAACAAGCACAAGGATTTTGATCTTTCATCTGTAACTGTTTTATTTGATAATAGTTTTATATATGAGTACAAAGATTTCGTAACTGTTTTTAGTTACAACAGTTTGAATGAGTACAATGATGATGATCTTTTATCCATAACTATTTTGAATAAGTACAAAGATATGCATTTCTTCCACGTAGCTAACATTTTGCCTTTTAACCTGAACATCTTTGAAGGTTTTTTGGATTAGGCTTTGTGTTCGAGTCTTTGGCTCTTTCGATTTTGCTGGTATCACTTGTCTTGCTGGATAGATGGATCTTCAGGCTCGAGCTTTGACTTTTTGATAGTCTTTTTTGCTTCGTTTTTTCCTTCCATACTGTATAGTCCCCCAAGTGTTTGAGCTTTGAAGAATGAAATCTTGAGCATTTGACTATTCCTTCCTTGTGGTCCTTTTCCTGAAAAGGAAAAACATACGGGACTTAAAGGTATATAATTTTTAGATGATGACTGCTTAACCTTTTAAAACGTCCATCAGAAAGTGTAACCCTAGACCGAGAATTTAGTTATTTCCCCGCGTCTTTGCAACTCTAATATCATCATCTGGTGATGGGTTAGCTTTATGCCTATCATCTAAAAAGGTTAATAAAATCTCAAATGTTCAAAATAAAATCGATTGTGTGACACCTGACCGGGGGTACTTCTTTTCCTTAAAAGTAGCAGTTCTTCAAGTGAATGGCATTCCAACTTGTTTGTAGGATTCTGCCATCCATAGCTTCCAACTCGTAGGCGCCCTTCCCAGCTATGCCTCGGATTTTGTAGGGTCCTTCCCAGTTTGGATTAGCTTTCCTGTGCCTGCTTCTTTCGTTGATTGAAAGACTTTTTTGAGGACGAAGTCCCCAATCTTGAAGTACCTGAGATGAGATTTACGGTTGTAATATCGCTCTATGATTTGTTTTTGAGCTGCCATCCATATCAGTGTTGCTTCTCTCCGTAGTTCGAGCAGGTCCATATTGGTCCTCAATTCATCATCGTTTTCTTCCTCCGCGGCTATTGTAGCCTTTAGCTTGGTTTTCCAATGTCTACATGTATTAAGGCTTCTGAGTCATAGACAAGCGCAAACGGAGTTTCTCCCGTCGTTGTTTTTGAAGTTGTCCTGTATGCCCATAGTACCGCTGGTAACTCATCAGGCCAGTTTCCTTTAGCTCTATCTAACTGCTTCTTCAGATTGTTGATGATGACATTATTCGTTGACTTAGCCTGACAATTAGCCACGGGATGGTATGGCATTGAAGTGATCCGTTTAATTTGCTAGCTTTCAAAGAATTCTGCGATTTGGGAGCCTATAAATTGTGTGCCATTATCACACACGATCTCCTTCGGTATCCCAAATTGGCATATTACGTTTCACCATAAGAAACTTTTAACTTCCTTTTCTTGCACCTGTTTGAACGTTTCTGCCTCTACCCATGTAAAATAGTCAGTTAGCACGAGCAAAAATCGTACATGTTCTTTAGCTGTGAGGTCCCACTATGTCCATCCCCCATCTAATGAAGGGCCATGGGGATATTATGGGATGTAATAATTCCGCTGATTGATGCATGTTATTGGCAAAGCTTTGGCACCTGTCGCATTTGGATACGAAGTCCTCGGTCTCTTCTTCCATCTTAGGCCAATAATATCCAGTTCTGATTAAGGATTTCACTAAGGATCTCACCCCTAAGTGATTTCCACAGTGTCCTTCGTGGACTACTTTCATCACAAACTCCGTTTGATTAGGTCCGAGGCATTTTGCTAGGGGCCCTCCGAACATTTTGTGATATAATGAGTTGCGAATGAGGCAGTACCGTGCAACTTTGCGGCGAAGTGGTTGAGTTGTTTTCTTGTCTTCAGGTACGGTGCCATTCTGTAAAAAAAATTAGGATTTCGTTTCTCAAACCCCGTGTTAAATTGTTAAAAGTTACCTCATTTATGTCCTGGTCGATTGTTGAATGGAATAGATGAACGACAATTGCATTGTCCTTGTTTGTTACTTCTGTGACTGCTGCGAGGTTAGGTAATGCATCTGCTTCAGCATTTTCCTCTCTAGGTATTTGTGCTACCTTCCATGTTTTGAATTGTCTCACGAGCTCTCGCGCCTTTTCCAAATATTGTAGCATCCGAGTCTCTCGAGCAATGTAAGTCCCCTGCATCTGATTTACTATCAATTGGGAATCACTTTTGATCACGATTTGCTCGATTGAAAGTTCTCGTGCAAGTTTTAATCCTGAAATAATAGCTTTGTACTTTGCCTCATTGTTAGTTATAGGATAACATTTGATAGTCTGCCGTGTCTTTTCACTCGTTGGTTATATTAAGACTATGCCTAATCCGGCACCTTTTATATTGGAAGAACCATCGGTAAATAGGGTCCATAGACCCTGATTAACACCGTTGAAGAGATGTAACTCTTTCCCCACTTCAGGGACAATGCTATTACTAAAATCAGCGACAAAATCAGCTATGATTTGAGACTTGATTGTAGTCCTAGGCTGATATAGTATTTCATGCTCACTTAATTCGATGGTCCACTTGGCTAATCTTCCTGATATTTCTTATTTATGCAATATGTTTCTTAATGGATACAAGGTCACAACTGTGATTGGATGACATTGAAAGTATGGCCTTAATTTTCTAGATGCCATGATTAGAGCTAAGGCTAACTTTTCTAGATGTGGATATCTAGTTTCAGCATCCAGTAATGTCTTGCTTACATAATAAATATGAGATTGTTTATCTTTATTCTCCCTTACCAATACTGCACTTAAAGCAATTTTTGAGATAGCAAGGTAGACGTATAGCCGCTCCCCCTCCTTCGGCTTTGACAGCAACGGAGGTTTTGATAGGTAAGCCTTCAGGTATTTGAGAGCTTTTTGACATTCTTCAGTCCATTCGAACCGGTTTTGATTTTTGAGAACTGCAAAGAATTTGAAACTTTTCTCGGAAGATTTGGAAATAAATCTTCCTAAGGCTGCAATTCTTCCAGTTAGTCTTTGAACTTCTTTTTTAGTTATAAGTACATCAGGTATTTCTTCTATAGCCTTAAATTGATCAGGATTTACCTCTATTCCCATGTTTGATACAAGGAAACCCAAGAATTGACCTGATTCCACGCCAAAAATGCATTTTTCTGGATTAAGCTTCATATTATACCTGCGTAAAATGTCAAGGGTAATAGAGAGGTGACAGAAATGATTTTCCGCCCGTGTTGATTTTACCAGCATGTCATCAATGTAAATTTCCATTGTTTTTCCTAGATGTTCCTGGAACATCTTGGTCACTAGCCTTTGATATGTGGCTCCAGCATTTTTTAAGACAAAAGGCATGACTTTATAACAATAATTCCCTCTGCTTGTAATAAAGGAGGTTTTTTCCTCGTGTGAGGGATCCATTTTAATCTGGTTATAACCAGAATACACATCTAGAAATCTTAACAATTCATGACCTGCGGTGGCATCAATCATTTGATCTATATGTGGTAATGGGAATGAATCTTTGGGCATGCTTTATTTAAGTCAGTATAATCTACGCATACTCTCTATTTTCCATTCTTTTTAGGTACTACCACAGTGTTAGCTAGCCAGTTAGGGTACATTACCCCTCATATTGAACCAATCTTTAAGATTTTCCATACCTCTTTGTCAATCACTTGGTTCTTGAATGGTCCTTGCTTTATTTTCTTCTATTTAACAGGTACAAAGGATGGATCTTCATTTAGTTTATGATTCATAACCTCTAGTGGGATACCTGTCATATCTGAATGGGACCATGCAAAGCAATCTACGTTAGCCTTTAAATAATCAATTAACTTACCTCTTCGATCGGGACTCATCCTCGTGCCTATGTACACTTTCTGTTCAGGCTTTCGTTCAGACAATGGAACAGCTTTGAGCTCTTCCGTAGTTGTTTTGATGTGCTCGTTTTCCTCCAGTTTATGAATGACGTCCGGTCTAGAATCTACATCTATGTGGTCCAATGCCTCTTCTGTGGTGACTTGATTCACTTTCTCGTAAGTATTTTCTTTCGTACATGTTTCAGCAGTAATACCTTCCATCCCTATTTGGGTAGCAATTTCTTCCATGCCTGTTTGGGCGGTGTCACCTGCTTGGGAGACTTTCTTATCCCTTCATTCTTTCACCTCTACTTTTTTGTTGTAGTGTACCACGGAATTTATATTTCTCGCGGTTTGTTGATCGCCTCTAATTTGCTGAATCCCCCATTCAGAGGGGAATTTAATTACCTGATGCAAGGTGGAGGGTATTGCTTTCATGTAGTGGATCCATGGCCTTCCCACGATTACGTTATAAGCCATGTCAGTATCGATGACTTGGAACCTGTTACTTTTGATCACTCCCTCAGCATAAGTGCTAAGTTCAATTTCTCCTTTTGTTATAACCGTTGAATTATCAAACCCCGATATGGCTCATGCCCTTGGGATTACTTGATTCCCCAATAGCATTTCTTCCACGACTCTTTGCAAAATGATATTGATTGAACTACTTGGATCAATCAACACTCTTTTTACGTTAGTGTCATGAATAAGTAAAGATATTACCATAGCATCATTGTGAGGAAGCATTAATCTGCCGATATCTGCATCATCGAAGGTTATCGAGTTCTTCCAAATTTTTATGAACCCGTTTTCCGTGTGTAATTGTGAATTTTGTGGTCGTTTTGCAGACCACTCCGTTTACTTCTTCACCTCCGTGTATCACGTTGACGGTTCGTTTTGGAGATGGAGGTTTTGGGGGCTCCTGCATGTTCTTCATGTATGCCTGTTTACCTTTTTCACTGAACAATTCTGTCAAATAGCCCTATTTCAATAATTGTTCTACCTCACNTTTGTTGGACCATAATCTAACCTGGTGTTTTCAAACCTGGGACGAGTTTCACGTCCCAATGGTCCCAAGTAAGGATCGTACCTATTTTTAACTGATCTCCTATCATATTCTGAACGTCTGGATCTGGTATAATCTTCCTCTTTCGGACGAGCAATGGTATCTTTTTCTATTCGAAGTTTAGTACTAAACTTGTTATAAACATCGTTCCACGTTGTAGCTGGGAATTCTCTCAAGCTTTCCTTGAGTCTTCTCGTGGCTCTGAGATTTTGTCATTTAGATTACTTGTGAATGCCATGGCTGCCTAATTATCAGACGCCCTTGGTAGTTGCATTCTTTCTCGTTGAAACCTGTCTACAAATTCACTAAGTAGTTCTGTGTCTCCTTGTTTTATTTTAAAGATGTCCTCCATCCTTTTCTCAACTTTTTGCGCACCGGAGTGTGCCTTTATGAAAGAATCTGCAAGCTCAGCAAAAGAATCAATAGAGTTTTCAGGGAGAAATGAATACCAGGTTAGCGCCCCTTTTGTCAATGTTTCTCCAAATTTTTTAAGTAGGACCGACTCAAGTTCTTGTTTTGTTAAGTCGTTGCCCTTCACTCCGGTGGTAAAAGAAGTTACATGGTCGTGTGGGTCGGTTGTCCCGTCATATTTAGGTACGTCAGGCATTTTAAAATTCTTTGGAATGGGTACGAGTGTTGCGCTTTGTTTCCAAGGTTGTTGAGAATATCTATCAACGTCAATGCCTTTGATAATAGGTGGTAGTCCAGGAATTTGTTCGATTCGATAGATATTGTTGATTCAGGAATTTGAGAATTGATATCTACTGACAATAATAATAACTAGCAGGTGGTATTCCTGATTGATATCTACTGACAATAATAATAACTAGCAATTACTTGGAGTTCGATTCGATAGATATTGTTGAGAATATCTATCAACGTCAACCTGATTGAGAAGATGAAGAGACACAATCAAAAGTGAAGGATGCAATAGCAGTCAAATTCCAGAAAATTTGTCCTTGGCTTTCCTCCGGCCAAATAATAGCCACTTATTGCAGAAATAAGAATAAGAGAATAAAGAGAGAGCTTAAGTTTTATGAGAACAGAGAGTTCGAGAGTTGTCTAGTTGTCCTAAAGGAAGTGAGGAAGGGGGTTTAAATAGAACTTAATGAAGTAAAAAAATAAGGTAATGAACCAGTCTTATACAAATAAGGTATGAAAATAACTTAACAATCAATTAAGGTCGGCATGAATCAATTAACAAGACAGAATCGAGTAAAGTCAGGATAGTACCACTTAATTTAAGGAAAACCTTATATGGAATCAATCAGTAGTCAAGTACTAGGTTAAATACAAAGGTAATAAATAATTCCAAAATCAATTAGAAGCTGAGTTCAATAATCAGAACATAAAACCACGCCAGTAAGGTTAAGTTAAGGTAAGTACCACAAATTATTAATCACATACTGGAATAAGGTAAAAGCAGGTAAAGTCTAATAAGGAAACACCAGCACTAAAGGAACGACTAATTTCAAACCCTAATTTAGGTAAGCAATTAATCGCCAGGGTTAAAACAAACAGGCAGAAATAGTAAAAGAACATTAAATAATCGGAACCCTAAGAAAATAGGCAGAAATACAAAGACATAAAATAAGTAAAATCAGTCAAAATAAATAAGAAAACCCTAACAGATACCAGAGACGTAAACATTTAAAGGTTAAAAATATTTTTGCAAAAAATCTGTTGAAATCAAAACCCTAGTTTTTAGGGTAAATAAATCGGTCATAAAATATTAATAGAAAAGGACTAGAAAATATAGAGACAGAAATACTGAAATTTTTTTAAAATAAAAGAGAAATACCAAAACGAACATAAAATCGTTTCAGATCTAAACAGATTCGACAAAACAATAGCTAGATTCATAAAAATAAACAGAAGTTGAACCAAATCTGGTTTGAACCAGATATTTGAAACTCTAAGATACGAAAATATTCGTACTCACAGCTATCAGGATGAACATAGACGAAATAGCCAAGATATGAGAGACTTTGAACCAAATCGGGTTCGAGTCTCTTGAGATTCACTTACCATTTGAGGCAAATGAATCAAGTAGCATCAAGATCGGGTAGCCAGTAGAGAAACAAAGTCAAATAAGCCGAGAAATCAATGGATGATCCCATGAATCAGGAGGGAAAGTGTGATGGTGGGCTAGGGTTTGAGGGGGTGAGAGAGGTGAGGAGAGGAGAGTATCCAAAGACGGCGGGCTGGGCGAATGAGTTAAGGTTCATGGGTTTTGCTATATTAAAAAGGGACGGTGGGTTTAGGGTCGTTGATCTTCTGAGATCAACGGCCAGGATTAGATTTAGGTGGGGCGGGTTTAATTGGATGGGTATGGGTATGGGTAGTTGGGTTAGTGTATTGGGTATTGAATTATTGGGTTGGATAGGGTATTGGGCTGGGGTAGGCCCGAAAAATCAATTAAAAAGGGCTATGTTTTAAATACTCATTCAAATTAATAAAATAATTTATAAAATAATTAATAAAATGATAAAAAAATGCTATTTGTATATGGAAATGATTTAAAATAATTACTTAATATCATATAAAAAGTCATTTTTCGTGTAAATAATGTAATTATGCATATATGGGATATTATTGCAAAGTTATTGCAATTATAGCCTAAAGATACAAATATAATTATGCATAAAATAATTAAAGCTCAATATAAATATAAATGATAAAAATTAAGTAAGAAATAATTATAAAATTATTTGTGATGCAATTAGTAATTATTTAGATAATAAAATGCTGGAATAAATTGATTAAAAGTCCTCGAAAAATTACCGAAAATTATGGAAAAATATTGGTTGATGCTCATGCACTATTTTGAAAGTATATATGCATTTTTAAAATATATATGGGAAAAATCGGGTATCACCAGCTGCCCCTCTTTACCCGGGAAGGATGAAAGAGTTGTCGGGTAAAGATATGATGGCCAATTTTTACCGAATAGGGATTTGAGTGATGTAGACCGCAGTCTGGTTTCCGAGCTGCCTACTTACCCCTGGTTTTTCAGGAATCAGACCGTGTGTAGTTCTGTATCTATCGGCGGAATAAACCGATGGAGTTGTTACAAGGATGGACACAAGGTTTCGAATAGGATTAAAGGGTTATGGTGAACAGTCAGGTTTGAAATAATTTGAAAGAACTGGAGCGGGATTGCTCATGTTGTGATAACAGTTACTTACCGGGTCACCTGCAAATCCACAAAAGATATATCGGGAACATATATATAAATTTGCGTATATTTAGACATGATGCAAATTCCCTTCAGATCATGAAAACTGTCTTTGGACGGTGAGGATGACGTCCTTAGACCATGACGTCCCGGGCCATGAGTTGTGCGGTAATAGATTCACGGGCCATGAAATGATGTTCTCGGGCCATAAAAATGGTGCCTCGAACCATGACGCCTTTGAATAATGATGTGCAAATTTGAGAGATCCTCAAGCCATGGAATGATGTCCTCCGGCTATGAGGATGGTGCCTTCAGACTATGATGCCTTCGGACAAGTTGGCTATATTTCAGCCCATGAGGTGCAGAGGTATGATGCTAGAGGCAACAAGGCAGTGCTTAGTCTTGTGTGAAGTTGAGGGAAGAGTTTAGCCCGATTTAAGAGAGGCAGCGGTTAGTCTCGTGTGGGATTCGGGACAGTGCTTAGTCCCATGCAAAGTGAAGGCATCGCTTAGCCTTATGCAAATAGAGAGGAAAGGCTTAGCCTCATTCAAGGATTGAGACAGGGCTTAGTCTCATGAAAAGAGAACGCAGTGCTTAGCCTTATGAAGTGGAGAGGCAGGGCTTAGCCTCATGCAAGGATTGAGATAAGTCTTAGTCTCAGGCAAAGAGAAGGCAATGCTTAGCCTTATGTAAGTGGAGAGGCAGGGCTTAGCCTCATGCAAGGTTCGGGACAGTTCTTAGTCCCATGCAAAGAGAAGGCAGTGCTTAGTCTTATGCAAATAGAGAGGCACGGCTTAGCCTCATGCAAGGATTGAGATAGGGCATAGTCTCATGCAAAGAGAAGTAAGTGCTTAGCCTTATGCAAGTGGAGAGATAGGGCTTAGCCTCATGCAAGGATTGAGACAGGGCTTAGTCTCAAGCAAATAGAAGGCAGTGCTTAGCCTTATGCAAATAGAGGGGCAGGGCTTAGCCTCATGCAAGTACTGAGACAGGGATTAGTCTCATGCAAAGAGAAGGCAGTGCTTAGCCTTATGTAAGTGGAGAGGCAGGGCTTAGCCTCATGCAAGTACTGAGACAGGGATTAGTCTCATGCAAAGAGAAGGCAGTGCTTAGCCTTATGTAAGTGGAGAGGCAGGGCTTAGCCTCATGCAAGGTTCGGGATAGTGCTTAGCCTTATGCAAGTGGACAGGCAGGGCTTAGCCTCATACAAGGTTCGGGACAGTGCTTAGACCCATGCAAAGAGAAGAGTAAGAGTGAAGTATTCTTAGCTGACAATGTGTTTCATGCATAGCGATTGTGTCGTTGCGATGGTGTTTATCATGATAGTCCTGCATCCAAAGAAAATTTGTGAGTTTTTGTGGGGGGAGGTTGGTTCGTGCCTTTTCTTGCTCGATTTGCTCCGATATATCTGAAGATCATGTTCAAGCTATTAAGGTAGCATTTGGCTAAAGCAAAGTTTCTTTTTCAAAAGCATGCGTGTATAATTTTCAAAGACATAGTAGTATGCAGTTTAGAAGTTAGTTATATGAACAGTAACTGTGACATTATTAGAGACATTGCGACTTCCGTTGCCGTGGACCCTTAAAATTCTGCCCCAGTTAACTAGAGACCTTTCTGAATGCTCCATATGTTGCGGTTGGCTCAACTTGCTTCGGAATTTTGAGAGTCCTCCTCAAAATTCTGCCTCAGTTTCTGATTGTGGGGAAAATGAAAATTTTATTGAATTGTGATCGAACCCACAGGGCTGCCTACGTATCCCCTCTTAAATGGGAATCAGGTCGAGTGTATTTCAATTTACATCATATGAAAAAGCATAAATGGTTTACACATAGTATCTTTTGACTGCATCTGAATTGATAGGCTTTGGCCAGATTTCTCCGTCCATCTCTGCGAGTATGAGCGCTCCTCCTATCAATACTCTATGAACCATGTAAGGACCTTTCCAGTTGGGAGAGAATTTCCCTTTTGGCCTCATCTTGATGTGCAAAGATCCATTTCAGTACCAGCTGCCCCGGCGTGAACTATCTTGCCGTGACACACCACATTCATCCTCTTGCCGTCTATAAGGGATAATTTCTCATAGTGGTTCCTTATCCATTCTGAATCGCTAAGTTCGGATTCTTGTATGATTCTTAAAGAAGGAATTTCTACCTCGGCGAGAATGACAGCTTCGGTACCATAAACCAGCAAACAGGGAGTTGCCCTAGTTGATGTGCGGATTGTGGTACGGTATCCCAGTAAGGTGAATGGTAATTTGTACTACCATTGCTTGTGATTCTCTACCATTTTCCTTAGTATTCTCTTGATGTTTTTGTTGGCGGCCTCTACGGCTCCATTCATTTTAGGCATGTATGTTGTGGAATTATTGTGCTTGATTTTGAAAGTTTCACACATGGATTTCATCATATCACTTTTTAGGTTGGCGGCATTGTTAGTGAAAATGGACTCTGGAACCCCAAATCGACAAATAATCCGGTCTCTGACAAAATCTACGACGACTTTCTTGGTTACCGCTTTGTAAGATGCAGCTTCAACCCATTTGGTGAAGTAGTCGACGGCCACTAAAATGAACCGGTTCCCGTTTGAAGTGGTAGGCTCAATTGGGTCGATGACATCCATTCCCCAGGCAGCGTAAGGCCAAGGTGAGCTTGTTGCATTAAGCTTGTTTGGCAGTACCCGTATCATGTCTGCATGTATCTGGCATTGGTAGCATTTTTGAGTGTAGCGTATGCAGTCTGTTTCCATGGTCATCCAAAAGTATCCGGACCTGAGTATCTTCTTGGCCAAGATAAAGTCGTTCATATGTGGGCAGTAGGTTCCAGCATGTATTTCCTCAAGCAATTTGGAAGCCTTTTTTGCGTCAACACACCTTAACAGTCCCAGATCGGGAGTTCTCCTGTATAGGGTTCCTCCGCTTTGGAAGAAGTGATTGGAAAATCTCCGAAGGGTGCATTTCTGAGTATGGTTTGCATGCTCCGGGTATTCTCCTTTTGTTGAATATTCTTCGATGTCGTGGAAGCAGGGGTTTCCGTTCGTTTCTTCTTAAACATGAGCACAGTATGATGGCTGATTATGGATCCTCACCGGAATGGGATCAATGAAATTCTTGTCTTAATGTTGTATCATTGATGACAAGGTGGCCAATGCATCTGCGAATTCATTCTGAATTATGGGGACATGACAAAATTCTATCTTTGTGAACCTCTTCTTCGATTCTTGTACATGATGCATATATGGCAGTATTTTGGAATTCTTGGTATCCCATTCTCCTTGTACTTAATGTACCAGAAGGTTTGAATTGCCGATTACCAGCAGTTCTTGAATATTCATATCAACAGTCAGGTTGAGCCCTATATGCAGGCTTCATATTCTGCCATGTTGTTAGTGCAAGGGAATTTGAGTTTTGCAGACACCGGATAATGTTGACCGATTTCTGATACCAAGATTGCTCTGATACCCACTCTTTTAAAATTTGTAGCTCCGTCGAGAAACATCTTCCAACCGTTGTAGGCTTCAGCAATATCTTCTCCTACAAATGATACCTCCTCATCAGGAAAATACGTTTTTAGGGGTTTGTATTCTCCTCCTACAGGATTTTCAGCAAGATGATCTACTAATGCTTGTCCCTTGACTACTTTCTGATTTACATAGATAATGTCGAACTCACTCAGCAAGATTTTCCACTTGGCCAGCTTTCCAGTAGGCATAGGTTTCTGAAAGATGTACTTCAGGGGATCCATCCTTGATATGAGATATGTAGTATAGGCACAGAAGTAGTGTCTTAGCTTCTGAGCTATCCATGTTAGAGCACAACAAGTGCGTTCCAGCAGAGAGCATCATGCTTCATAAAGAGTGAACTTCTTTCTTAAGTAGTATATAGCCTGCTCTTTTTGTCCCGTTTCGTCATGTTGTCCCAGAACACAACCGAAGGCTCCATCTAACAATGCAAGGTAGAGTAGTAGTGGTTTACCAGGCTCTAGCGGGACTATGACTGGTGGTGTGGACAAATATTCCTTGATTTTGTCAAAAGCCTTTTGACAATCCTCAGTCCAACTGGTTGCGGCATGCTTTTTCAGCATTTTGAAAATTGGCTCACATATTACTGTGGACTGTGCTATGAAATGGTTGATGTAGTTGAGACGTCACAAGAAACTCATCACATCCTTCTTGCTTTTTGATGGTAGTAATTCCTGGATGGCTTTAACCTTTGATGAGTCCAACTCTATTCCTCGGCGACTAATGATGAATCCCAATAATTCTCCGGTAGGAACCCCGAATGCACACTTTGCAGGATTTAACTTTAGATTGTACTTTCGTAGCCGGTCAAAGAATTTCCTCAAATCTGCTATGTGATATGTAACCCACTTGGATTTGATGATGATGTCATCAACATATACCTCTAGTTTTTTATGTATCATATCATGGAAGATCGTTGTCATAGCCCTCATGTAGGTGGCCCCATCATTCTTCAAACCGAACATCATTTTGTAGCAGTACACTCCTCATGGTGTAATGAAGGCTGTATTCTCTGCGTATTTTTCGTCAATCCAAATCTGATGGTAACCCGTGAAGCAATCTACAAAGGGCTGAAGTTCATGCTTGGCGCAATTGTCGATCAAAATGTGTATGTTTGGTAGTGGGAAATCATCCTAAGGACTTGCTCTGTTTAGATCCTGATAACCGACACCAACTCTAACATTCCCATCTTTCTTTGGAACTGGTACAATATTGGCCAACCAAGTTGGGTACTCAACTACTCTGAGGACTTTGTCTTTGATCTTCTTAGTCAATTCCTCCTTGATTTTCAGGCTCATGTATGGCTTGAATTTCTGGAGGTTTTTCTTCACTAGTAGACACATTGGATTTGTAGGTAACTTGTGAGCCACTATGGATATGCTCAACCCTGTCATATCGTCGTATGACCATGCAAAGATATCCTCATATTCTTTCAGAAACTGAGTGTATTCTTCTTTCTCTAACGGTGACAAATGGATGCTTATGCGGGTTTCCTTGATAGTTTTGCAATCTTCCAAGTTGACTATCTCGGTCTCGTCCATGTTGGATTTGGGCTTGTTCTCAAAGTTCTCCACTTCTCTGACAATTTCCTCAGGTATTACATCCTCATCTTCTATTTCTTCCGAGTCAATGTCCTTTTGTTGCGTTGTCTCATTACATGTCACAGTCATTGGTCATCAAGATAAGAAATAGTAATGTTGTAGGGATAAAGATATGAAGGGAAAATAGTAATAATAAAACATCAAGCCATTTAAAGCGTCAAACAAAATTATTTCAATAACTCAAATAGTTTTTTTCGAAACAGAACATTGAAAATATTATTTAAAACAAAATGCAAAAGAGGAAATCATTTTCAAAAATAAACAATGTTATTAGCCTTGCTACCCCGAGACTCGTCGGGCCCTTGATGATTTGACAGTCCAGTTCCTGAGGAATGCTCCCCTCTCCACTGTCTAGATAGTAGGTCCTTCCTTCTCCTCCTCCTCCTCAACTATTACACAGCAATCCATACCATCATCTTCCAGGAACAAATTCCTCAATTCTGCCAAATCTTCTTCTTCCTCTGATCCCCATGTTGTATCAGCCTGATGGAAGGTCAGATTCAGGTGCGGCACGGGTTTCTCAAGAGGATAGTATGGACCACACCATGGTGGCGACCAATTTTGATGCTCCTGCCAGGTGTACTGATATCCGAGACCGAAGGTTGTGCCGTGGCACTTCAGTTGTACTGGTTTGGAGATACCTTGAAGCTTTTTACCAAGACCCTTGCTAGGTTCATACCCTGCCTATGACAGTATGCTCTCTATTTTGCTACTCCACTACTTATCTTACTCAATCATGTTAACACGTTCGATGTGATGGTAGGTTTCTCCACCTAACTTTCTTCTATTTTCTACCACCGGAACAGTCTGACTGGTGTAAATGGGGTTGCTCCCATCTCCATGGATGATCACTGCTTGATGGTTCCATTCAAATTTTACCACTTGGTGCAAAGTGGATGCGACAACTCCAACGGCATGTATCCTAGGACGTCCCAGCAACAGATTGTAGGAGGCGGATATGTCTAGCACCTGGAATTCAACATCTAACCAGGTAGGACCCATTTGCAAGTATAGGTTGGTTTCTTCAATCATAGCTCTTTGTGACTCATCGAATGCTTTCACGTTCATAGATCTTGCTCGTATTTCATGTAGGCCCTTGCCCGAACTTTTCAGAGTTGTCAGCGGACAGATGTTGAGGCTGGACCCTTCATCTATCAGAACTCTGGCGATGAACTTATCTTCACATTGCACTGTGTTGTGCAGTGCCCTGTTGTGGCTTAACCCTTTAGGTGGTAATTCGTCTTCATGGAAGGTTATCTTATGGCTTTGCAACACTTGTCCCACCATGTTGGCCATTTCTCCGCTATTAATGTTGTTGGGAACATATGCTTCATTCAGTACCTTCATCAGAGCATTCTTGTGTGCTTCAGAATTTTGCAGTAATGATAAGATGGATATCTGGGCGAGAGTCTTATTCAGATGATCAACAAAAAAATACTCCCTTGCTTGTACTTTCATCCAAAGGTCGTCCGGACCAGTTTCAACAATGGGTTGTTTATTAGAAGCTTGCTTACTCGTCTCTCCCAAATACTCAGGTGTGTAAATTTTCCTGTTCTAGTCATTCCTTGTGTAGCAACGGACTCTTCCGTCTTTGATTTCCCTTTTCTCCTAATTTCGACAACATAATCCCAAGGTACATCGTTGGAACTGAAAGGTGGTGTGGATGTCACCGTCACAGTGAAAGGTGTGGATACTTCTGCCTCAATTGGAGAAGGTGTAGCTGCAGGTGGTGTCATTTCTACTTCAAAGGGAACTGATGCGACTACTTCAACTTTGACTGGCGGATGTACCTGTACCACAATAGGATTGAGCGTGACTGCCGGCTTCTTAGGATCATCACCTTCCCTAATGAGTCCGATTGATCCCTCGAGATCCCATTCTTCATCGGTTTCTATTACATTGACTCCTTCACCCCTATGATCTGGACGTTGGGTGTGGTTTATTTCACCTGTATAACCTTGGTATCAATCAGTGTTTGGATCTTATCTTTCAGGGTGTGACATTCATCAATAGTATGTCCCTTCATACCGGAATGGTACGCACACGTCTTATTTAGGTTGACACATTATGGCGAGTTTTCCATAGCCACGGCATGAATAGGGGTAACATATCCAGCAGCTTTTAATCTTTCCTACAATTGTTCCATGGGTTCAGCAATAGGGGTGTATTGTCTGGGTGGTTTGCGATGAAAATTGGGCCTTGGTTTTTGGTAATTTGGATGAGCTGGAGGTGAATGATAATATGCTGGTTGGGTATTATAGGTGTGGTAGACGATAGCGGGTTGAGGATATCTAGGAGGTGAAGGTTGGTATGTGGGTGGAGGTGTTTGGTACACAAATAGAGATTTTGGACCTTGGGCAACCATTATTGTTCCGACATCTTTCTTCTTTGATATGCCACCTGATTGTAGTGCTTTATTTGTGACCTGCAATGCCTCGAAATTTGTCACCATTTAACTTTTGATACCTTCCTCGATCCTTTCTGCGAGCTTGATGATATCGAAGAACTTTTGTAATATTGTGGATCCTGAGCCCTGACAAAGAACTTGTTCATTTGCTCTTCATCTAATGTCGGCCTGAGCTTCGCTGCTTCTGACCTCCATCGAGTAACGTACTCGCAGAAACTCTTAGTGGGCTTCTTCTTGAGATTCTGGATATAGAAAACGTCTGGTGCATTTTCCGTGTTGAATCTGAATCTATCCATGAAGTTCGATGCCATGCTTACCCAATTAGCCCATTTCTTGGGATTTTGACTTATGTACCAAGATAGGACGTCTCCAGTAAGTCTTCTCATGAATAGCTTCATGAGAATAATTTCGTCCTTTCCAACCCCTACGAGCTTGTCACAGTAGGTTCTCAAATGTACCTTTGGGTCGCCCATTCCATCAAACATTTCGAACTTCGGAGGTTTGTAACCCTCCAGCAATTCCACATCTGATGAATCAACAAATCCTCATCATTCAAACCTTCGATTCCTTTGCCTCCTTCAATACCCTGAACTCGGTGTGCGAGTTTCTTGAGCTCTTCTGCCATGTTAATGAGCAGGTCATTTTCGGTGGATTCCAGTGTATATGAGATTGGCTGAGCAGAGTGGGGTAAGGTTTCCATGTATATGGGGTTGTTTTGGTAAATGCCAGGAATTTGGGTGTAGTGGTGATCATTGGTTGAATTTTGGGGATCGGGGGTAGGCTGAGGGGTATTCTGAGGAGTGTGATAAGTGGTTTGCGGACATTGAGTTGGGAGATGCTGATGTTAACGAGGTGTAGGTATGGGTAAAGGATTTTGAGGAGGGGTTGTATATTGGTGGGGTGCAGGAGGATTCTGCGGGCGTTGGTTGGGTGTTTTCTGAGGAGGTGTCGGGTTTGGGTATTTGGATGGTTGATATCTGGGACGTTTAGTGTGAGGGAGAGGTTTGCCAAATTACGGACCTGCTCAAGCTCACCCTGTAGTTCAAGTATCTTCTGTTCAAGCCGCGAAACCAAGTCATTTGGTGTCGGAGTACTCTGACCATAAGAAGTTTCCACATTCTCAGCATGTGTGGGGTTGTCTTTTCTAATGCCACTCATATCGTCCATCTTAGCTTTCCCTTTGCCTTTTGATGCACTTGGAGGAGGAGGAGGTGGAAGGCCTCTGGATTTGGTGTGGTAAGCTGATGATGCCAGTATGTGTGAACCAACCTTAGGGGATAGGAATAATAAAAAAGAAAGAAAAACAAAAGGTAACCAAGTTAATGAGAGTTCTGAAAAATGTTTGCAGTATTTAAACACATATTGTAGGAATGTAAATTCGCGTCCTAATTTGGGGGCCTCGTTGTGCCCGAGGTAGGCCTAGCGACAAGTAGATTTGGAGAATTTTAATGTCACTAATTGCACGATTTAATTAACGCAATAAATAAGACGAAACTAAAATGACAATAAGGTACGTCACTAATGGCATTTGGCCTTATTACATTTGAAAAGAAAAACAAATAAGCCTAATCTACTTTGTCCCAAAAGGGCCTTCTCCAGGCCTGGTTCTCTTGGCTCCATCGATCAGGTTCCCCAGGTCACGCATGTTCAGCAGCAGGTATGCCCTGGCGAGATGTCCTCCTTCGATACCTTCAGCATCCTGGCAGTCCATGACTTTTCTCCTCATCTTCCCTTCCAGCTCCATCAGACCTTGCTCCAGATATTATAGCCTTTCATTTGATCTGATAGCCATTTCCTCCACTCATTGATTAATTCCACATCAGTTTTGTGTCATTCCAGATGCTCAACCTCGGACTCACAAACCCTTTTGTGTAGTCTGTTATACTTCACATGTGCTTCGGCAGCCTCATCTACGACTCTATTCCCTCGAACGACCCCTGGCTCGACTATTCCTGCTATGCAATCCTCCAACCATGATGGGTAAAAGTACACATGCCCTGCGTGATATCGATCCAGCGCGATGGTGTCCTTTTCTACAATAATATTCAAGTGCCACATACGTTGAGCTTCACATTTATATGGGATGTCATCATCTTGGAAATCCGCCCTATAGTGACTCATTTAGGAGACTCGTGGTATAATCTGTTTTCTACCAGCTTGTCTCATGACACTGATAGGAACATAGAGGTGTATACCCCTTAACCCAATCAACACCAAGTGTGGAGCGTCCCTAGATCGGATGATGAACTCATTGGTGGGGAACCACTCAAACGTCCAATGAACCTGGTCCTCAGTCAAGTTGTCGAAAAATTGCACCCATTCTATAGCATTCTCCGGTTGAGCAAACCTATCTGGGATAAAGGTCATTATCTTGGGGTGATGAAAGGCTATGTGATCATTCCACGGTCTTCGCGAAAACTCTTGGTGATATTGTCCTCTCTGGAAATGTTCTAGCAACCAAATTTGTAGTAGCAGATTACAACCCTCGAAGTGTTTGAACCCCTTCTGGCAGCGATCCAAGGCCCGATATATGTCTGCTATAATCATAGGGACAATAGTATATGTTTGTCCCTCGATTCCCCCAATTAAAGTTTTGGTTACCATGGCCAGTCTGGTATAAATTCTGTCCTTTTTTCTTGGAAACACTATCATACCCAAGAAGCAGACGATAAACATGAAAACCCTGCGATGAATCCAACCCGAGGAAGTGATGGAGAACTCGTCATGGAAGATACGATAGGATTTGTTGTGACTGTATCGTTCATAAAGGAAGTCAAAGGGTACATAGGACTTCTTCAGACACACCAAGTCGTCATTCTTTTTCAAAGTAATCATTTTCAGAAACCCTCGAGTGCGATTTTCCAGCACCAATAAACCGGAACTGTCCCAAGGTAGTCCAGCGAATCCCCCTATTTCCTCCAAAGAGGGGTCATTTCTATGTTGCCAAAACGGAATACGGCCCTTTCTCCATCCCAGAACATAGTAGCAGCTTTGATCAACATGTTGTTTATTTGGATATCTAATAAGGAAGGTAGGTTTCCAAGGACTCTTTTCACATGGTTTTTATCACTTGACGGAAGGTCTTCCCACCAATCTAGTAACAATGGTGGTATGTTGCGGACCATGCCAAACCTGGGGACTTCGTGCCTCATTTTCTGCAAAACAAATAGAGTTAGACACTTTCCCCCTCTAGATTCGATTATTTATACATTAATGATTAGCATACTGACACTTATTTCTCAAAATTAATGCAGAGATCGTGGTTGCGTCCGTTGGGATTATGGAAACCCCGGTAGACTTTGGAAAATGCTTTTCTTAAAGGGTTATTATGTGGAGAACATATTAAACCGGGCTAGGTTGACCATGATGCATGTACAGTTATAATCAGAGTAAGGTTTCTATAGAATTCTAGACCGGTACCCTCAAGCGGACGACTTGAGGGGGAAAGGGACGGAACCGTCGAATGCACCACTAATCGACTAGTTTTACCGCAAATAAGCTTTTCAAAATTCAAATAGGGTGATGTAAGAAGAGCGCAAACACTCATCAAGAGTTGCTAAGGTATTAATTACGCACGAGAGGAATATGATGTTGAGCATTATTAATGCAACAGAAAATAGGATGTTGTCAGGTATTTGCACGATAAAAAATGATAAATGCGGTATTTAATAATTGTAAAGGCATTTAAGAAAGAAAACAAGGAGACAAGTCAGTTTCCATAGTAAAGAGTAATAAAACAAGAAAGAGAAGTCGTAAACAACTGAAGATAGGAAAATAAATCCACATAAAGTGGGAAGGGGAAGGGGTATGCAAGTATTGACGGAATAATAAAGGCATTCTTAAAGACTAATTCACAAAAATCAGGTTCATTATAGTAAGAGCCTAGAAATATCTCAGCAAAGTCGCCATGGTGTTGCGCCCCTTTTTCTCGCGAAATCGGGTTTCGACATTTTTTAGACAACTCCTTTTGAGAGAGTAAGGAATTGAGAGAGTCGCCACCTAATGGATTAAGGTGCGTTAGGGCACCTAGAGCAATTAACTCATAGAACCAGTTTACATCACTAGATATCGGGTAAGGGCTCAAATTACCTTGAGGGGAAGGTGTTAGGCACCCCTCGAGTTCCACAACGGTGGGTCCCAGCCAAACTTCAATCAAGCGAATTAATCTAAACAGAGAAGAAAACAATTTGACCAGATGCGATATCCAATTTATTCTAAACAGGAGTATAGGGGGTCCTAAGTTTTTAGCCTATAGGATCATTCCATACAATACTTTGTGAATCCCTCAAGTTGATGTATCACTCATAGTATTAACGCATGGGCTATCATCTCCTTACTACCCAATTACTATCTTTAAGTTGTTACTTAAGTGTTCTAGCAGTTTCTAGCTCGTTCCTTATGTGTGCACTACCCGACCCTTACCTATGGCCCTGGAGGCATTAGGACCTCTATTTGGGATAGTAGTAGGCCAACCTGTATTAAAAATTTGAAATCTAGGTGACAAACAATAACATATAGGACTTTCAGATAAGGAACAAGTATGGGCTCATACTGACCTCCGCACATAGACAACAAAAGCACGCAAACTTTATTACTTTGGAATCCTATAGACAGGATATCTATGTGGGAAAACAGAATGCAGAGACAGTTTATTAAGGCGAGCATTAAGAGCTATTTTTTTGCCTACTGATTTTATTCGGCATGAATCTGGGCACTTCAGACAGCAATATGTCACAATTATAAACCCAGAATCATTTTTAAGTCCTACAAATATATTGCCTAAGTGATTGACAATAGCGAACGAATTCAGAGTCGACCAATAGGATCCTATAGGCATGATTTCTACGACCTTATTAATTACAGGCCTATAGACAGGATTTCTAAGTGTAGCACTGATTTTAACTCATAAGGATAGGTTTTTATTCCTTTTAAATCCTATAGGCATGCTTTCTAAGTCTGAAGCTGATTTAAACTCTATAGGCAGGATTTCTAAGTTTGAAACTGATTTCACCCTATAGGCATGATATCTATTAGCTTTAAATCCTATAGGCATAATTTCTAGGTTTGAGACTGATTTCACCCTATAGGAAGAATATCTATTAACCTCATGTGGGCATACATTAAGCAGATTTCCAGGAAAGATCATTATTTCAAACAAATAAGATCCTATAGACATGGTCACTAATGCACATTGGGTTAAAAATATGTGTAAGATCCTATGAACAGGATTTCTAATGCAGAATTAACAGAAAAGCCTATAAACATGATCCCTAGTATGCGAATGTAAAAATACAGAATCAAACAATCAAGAAAATCCTATAGGTAGGATCTCTAAACAAGTATGGCACTCACATGATTCAATCAACATAATTAAACCTATAGGCAGGATTTCTACCCAACTTAAACAAAGATATTGGAATCCCCCCCCCCCTAACTTTTATTAATAAACCTCAAATGTTATTAAAGAAATTATTACAGCCTAGAATATTGAATGAATTACATAACAGTAGCAATTACACTATAGGGAGCCTTCACAGGCCCAATCTAAACCTGGGAACCAGGCCTTCAATCATAACAGCTCTGGAGAATAGTAGTGATTCATCCATGGCACATAAAATTAGGTTTCCAATGTGTCAAAGTTCCCAAGGGCCTCAGGGACCCCGGGCAATGATCACATTAGAACCACAATCGACAAATAAATCACAAAAAAATTGGAAGACCAGCCCTAATGTGTCAGAGTTTGGAGGAGTCTCAAGGACCCTAGGAAGTGCTCACACTGGGGGTGGTGAGAACCTAAATGACTAAGAGTAAGACTTTGAAAACCAGTGCAAAAAAGGTAAAAAGGGAATTTTTTAAGATAGTTTAATTTTCAGAAGCAAGCAAATTCAAAATACAGAGTTGCAAACAGAACAATTAAGAAGAAAGCAGGTAAGAATGCAATAGTAGCCAAATTTCAGAGAATTTGGCTTTGGCTTTCAGCCAGCCTGTAACGACCCGACCAGTTGTTTTGAGCTCTAGTGCGTCGTTCAGCGGTTTAAGGCTGTGAGCAGCTTCGTTTTCAGGTATTATGACTTGTAGGTGTGGTCATAATTGAATTCCGGAAAGTTTAGAGTTGATTTGGAAAGAAAATTCTCATTCCAGAAGCCTTAAGTTGGAAGAATCAACTAAGATTGGAATTTTGAGTAAACGACCTCCGAATCAGGATTTGAAGGTTCCAGCAGGTTCGTATGATGATTTCGGACTTGGGCATATGTCCAGATCGGGTTTTGGATAACCCGGGAGCGTTTCGGCGTATATTGTGGAAGTCGGCAATTTTGAAGGAATTTCCTAAGTTTGGCTTGAAGCGTATTTCAACAACGTTGTTGTCCGTTTGGGATTTCGAGTCTGGAAATAGCTTCGTATGGTGATTCTAGAGTTGGGAGTGCGATCGGAAGTGAATTTGGAAGTCTGTAGGTCATTTTGAAATCATTTGGGTAAAGATAGAAATTTTAAGGTTTTTGAGAAATCCGACCGGAAGTGGAAATTTTGATATCGAGGTCAGAATGCGATTCCAGAGTTGGAGCAGGTTCGTAATGTCCAATATGACTTGTGTGCAAAATTTGGGGTCAATCGGACGTGATGTGATAGGTTTCGGCATCGGATATAGAAGTTGGAAATTTCTAAGTTCATAAAGTTGGGATTTGGGTGCGATTCGTGGTTTTGATGTCGTTTGATGTGATGTGAGGCCTCGAGCAAGTCCACATTATGTTTTTGAACAGGTTGGTAGAATTGGACGGGGTCCCGGGGGCCTCGGGTGGATTCTGGGTGGTTAACGGATCAAGTGGAGAGTTTGAAGAAGGCTGGAATTTGCTATCATCTGGTGTGACCGCACCTGTGAGGATTTGGCCGCAGGTGCGGTTATGGCACCGCAGGTGCGAAGAAGTGGTGGTATGGCTGGGAGCGCAGGTGCGATGGTATTTCCGCACCTGCGAAGTCGCAAATGCGGGTTGTGGGGCGCAGGTGCGAAGTTGGCTTGAGCTGAGGAAAGTCGCAGGTGCGGGAGGTTTGGTCGCACCTGCGGAGTGTTGGATCGCAGGTGCGAAAAATGGCCTGGGCAGAATGTTCTAAAACCGTGAATTGTTGGCCATTTCTTCATTTCTTCTTTGGTTTGGTCGATTTTGGATGAGCTTCAAGAAAGGGTTGTAGTCAGGGATCACAAGGTAAGTAACTCCTTTATGTTTCTAAGTTAAATACAAGGTTATTGCATGGAATTTTACATGAAAATTGTGGAAAATTTTGGAAAATACTGAAGAAAACCTGAAATGGTAATTTGGATTTTTATCCACGAATTTGATCATGGAACGTAGAGTAAATTGTATAATTGAACTAGTAAATCTATGGGTAGAATTTATCTTCGAGAAATTTTTGATTTTCGGGCAGGTGGGCCCCAAGGGCATTTTGGTCATTTCATCGAGAGGGGTTGGGAAATTATATAATTTGGAATTTTTGCAAATATTAGAGTATATTTTCATTGGTTTGCCGTGATTTGGATAGTTTTGGGGCATTGTGCGTCCTCTAGAGTCGTCGCAAGGGCTTGGAAGCCAGTTATGGAATTTCGGAGCGAGGTAAGTCTCCTTTCTAACTTTATGAGGGGGAATTGTCCCCCTAGGTGAATTAACTAAGTATGTGCTATTATCTTCCGAGGCTACGTACGCACGAGGTGACGGGAGTCCGTGTGTAGCTACTATTATGTCATGTCTGGGTAGTCTAGGACCCACTAGCATGCCTTACGTGTTGCACCTGTGATCCTGCCTGTAATATTGAACTGCTAATATAATCGAAATCGTAACTGAATATCTAAAGAAGACAAGAGTTCATTTTCTTAATCATCTAGAAAGAGAATTGATTCCTCCGTGGATAATTGTATACCTGTTAGGGTTATATTATGGAATATCATTAAACTTGGCAAATGAGTTTCAAAACAAAGATTTAAAAGCTATATTTCATGTTCCTTTAAGAACAATTTTACCACTTTCATAAGAAAAACTACTTTCTTGATAAAAATACGGATTTATTATGTGGACATGTATACATATGAGAACCTGAGTCGCAGGTATGATTCGCGAGCAAGCTAGCCTTATTATTTGTATGTATAACCGCGTCGCATGATTGATTCGCGAGCGGAGCAGATAGATGCATCTGTGGTTCGATCCATTCGACCCTCGGCAGTGCACAGTTTATTATTGTTGGTCCGCATCATTCGACCTTCGGCATTGCTTGCGCATGATATTTACTGCGTAGTTGCTATAATTTTTGCCTGATTACTGGCCTAGAATTTTAAGTTGTCAATTGAAATGATAGAGATTTAAAGTTATTAAAAATTTTGGAAGAAGTTGTTCCTTCCCGTTGATTAACTGTTATTTGATTAAATCACCCATGTTGATTAATTGTTATTAATATGACGAAGATATAAAGTGTTAAATGTGAACGGAGTTGATAATATTTATTCCTGATTTTAATAAATTCCCTATGATAATCATTCTTAGTGTCACACTTGAATATACTAAATTGACCTTTAGCAAGTGTCTAATTTGACCTCTCGTCACTACCTCTCTGAGGTTAGGCGGGCGACTTACTGAGTACACATTGTTTTTGTACTCATGCTACACTTGCTGTGCATTTTTATTGCACAGGTACTTTCATAGCGATGTGGAGGATTTGGAGACTTAGGCGAGCTGCATCATCCGGAGGCAATCCGCAGCTGACAGAGTCTCCCTCGTACTATATTACATTATTTTAATTTCCTTGTCCACTTGTATTTCGGACAAGCTTTGTAGAAATTGTAAAATTCTTAGAAATTTCTCATGTACTTGTGTCACCGGGTTCTGGGATGTGTTGGGATATATTTGCTAAAATGTAATATTCGAACCATTGTTTTACTTAACCGATTTTATTTAGTTAACATGTAATAAAGTGAACGGAAATATTTTTTTATAAATGTTAAAACTGGAAATTATTTCAATTAATTAATGATTGGCTTGCCTGATAATGATGTCTGGCGCCATCACGACCTTATGGATTTTGGGTCGTGACAACATGGTATTAGAGCTCTAGGTTCCCTTAGGTCTCACGAGTCATGAGCAAGTCTAGTAGAGTCTTGCGGATCGGTACAGAGACGTCTGTACTTATCTTCGAGAGGCTACAGGGATGTTAGAAGTACTTCCCTTCTTGATTCCTCATCATGCGAATCGATCCCTTTGAGGCTTATGACTATGTTCATTCATACTCAATCTTACGTGTCGCGAAATGCTTGCTATGAATCAGTAATTTGAGGAATTGAAATGGTGCTATGGTTTCTTCGGTTGCGTGGGGTCAGAGTATTGAGAAGAAGTATTGAAGAATGCGGTCGGCAGAGACCATGAGGTGCGTGGTTCAGTACCGGGTAAGTGTTGATAATGAAGGCAGCTAGAGAAAGATGATCTTCGGAGAGCTTGAAGTCGTGGTGATCTGCTGGTTTGGGAGCTACAGAGAATGATCCTGAAGTGAGGCTAGGCAGTGGTTCCATTTCTAGGATGCCAGGTGTAAGAAGCGGAAGTCGAGCAGTCGCAAAGCTGGGGAGCGGCACATAGCTTGAAATTTGAAGATATTGTCGCACATTTAATGGATGTCCATGAGGAGCGGACGGACTAGTAAAGTTGGTAAATGAAGTAGGGCGTAAGATGGGGTATTGAAGTCGCAAAGAGCGGGCATTTTAGCGTCGTTGGAAGGTGTCCACGGGTGATTTCCACAGCTGGGTTATCTCCTGTGAATAGGTTAGTGGTGGCATGGTTGGCAGGTCTCTGTGAGGGGTTCTAGTGGTTATTCGGTAGGAGGCAGAATGTGTGAATGACGCTAGAGAATTTGAGTATTTAGGGAGTTCTAGCAAGAGAATTTGGAAGAATTGGACAGATTGGTTGAGCAAGATCGTGTTATCAAGGGAGAAAGGATCTCGGCAGGGTTTAGAGTAGTGCAAGGAGTAGCTTCGAGCTAAGTGGGGGAGTCCCACCATATGCAGTTGAGTTGCAGGATTGTGTGTTAGGGTTGCGGATTGTCGGCGTGTTGGCAAGTTATTACAGCTAAGGGAAAGGATTAAAACGGTGATTATGCGTGGGATTTGATGAATGTGTGCAAAAGTTGGCCCTGTCAGGCCAGGGGTAGGCTTTGGAAGATTCAGAACTTATGCTTAAGGCATAGGCGAGTTGTAAGGATAGTGACTCGATCACGTGCTTCATTGGAAAGGGTGTTCATGTGCTAGGAGAGCCTTGGAGTTGATTGTATTCGGGACTAGACAGAGTGGGTGACTCTCAATAGCGGTCCTGGTGAGTTCAAAAGTTAGGAATGCGGAATTTAAGGGTTTCAGGCAACAGTATGATCGAGAATCGAGCTTTTGCAGAGTAATTTCTGAGAAAAAGAAATATGGTTGGAATGTTCTATGATATGTTCTAGTGTGCATGATAGTATTGGAGGAGTGAGAAAAATAAACTCTGGATTGTAGAAACATTATCAGGAGAGTATGAGACGGGTTGCGGGATTTAGGCAGCATAGTTTGGTGAATCAAGGTCACTCGGGATGAGTGAGGGTTAAGTTTGCTATGAGTTGAAGGGAGTCGCTATTATTCCTGAGGCAATTGAAGATGGTTAAAAGAAGATAGATTCATTAGCCATGGTTGAAATGGCACATTTACGGCAGTGATTAGTTCCTTTGATGTGATTAAGTTATGAATGTGGTTTGTGCTGGTGTGCGCGGGGCTTGTCGTCCGTCGTAATGGATTTCATGTGGGAGCATTTGATTTATATGGCTTGTCAGGTGTAGGCGGATCCCGGAAGGGTTATAGTGGTATAGACTACTACTTAAGGATTTGCATGTTGGGTGATGGTGAGAATTCACTCGTGTGTTGAGATGGTACTCTTGAATTGAGTTAAGTAAAAGGTTTCTATATGATGAAGTGTTCACCCTATTGGTGGTTCAGAAGTTATGACGGAATGCTTGCGCTACCTCATATTGGCATGTTAGGTGCGGTAAGCAGTATGTAACTGGGAGTAATAATCGAGATTGCGGTTCGGTGTTAACAAGGATGTAATGAGCTCGGATGAGCAAGAATAAGGGATTTGAATGTTTAGAGTAAGCTGGTGTTGTCTTCAGTGTCACCTGAGATTGATATTCGGTGGAAGAGGCTTTGTACCCTAGTTATGGGTTCTTGATTTGTCTTACAGCGTAGTATGGCCAGTGGTGGATGTGCAGACTTGTTGTCTTGTGCGGAAGGTCGTGGAAGCATGACTGCGAAAAGATTGTATAAGCGTGACATGTAGTCACTTGATGGATTGAAGATTTGGACTGAGTATAAAGGAGTGCTATATTGTTTATTTGAGAAGTTATGCCTGAAAGGCATTCAGTTCATTTGGTTGTGGATTGTAGGGTGTTTGTCCCGGCTATGATGGTTTTTCTCGCGTATTATGAGAGAAATTGGTTTAATGTGGACCCAGGTAAAGCTATTAACTTAGTTTGGTGCGAGCAAGGTAGACTCGATGTATGTGGATGGATTTAAATATGATTATGAGCTCCGTATGAGCCAGGCATGTTCATTTCAGTAGAGCCCTTTTCATGGAAAGGTATTAGAACAGCAGATGTTGTTCCGTCTTCGTCAAATTCATGTGATATTATGATTGTGCCGTGTGAGTTATGAAACGGCTTGATAATTTCCTATGTGTTGAGGTCCCGCGCAGTGGGGATGTTATGTGAGCAGGATAGCTCTTGAGATCCAGAGTGTATGTATATATATCGCACCTCAGTTGTGCTTGAGTTTTGAAGCATACGGCTTTATCAGTCTCCCCAAGAAGGTATTATGCACTTAGCGTGCTTATGATCGATAATCAGTAATTTGTAATAGTAAACAAATCAGCTTTGTATATATATATATCTTCTTTGTAAATTTTATGTGTGGATCAGGTGGCACGTCGCCACGGGTATGTTATTCGAATCGGGTTGCACGCCGCAACAGTGTGATGATGAGAAGGGTTAATATATATTTATTTTTCTTATTTTTTACTTCCTATTTTCTGAGAAAAGTTCATATTAGTTGCGTGAGTTGAATAGTCCCTTCCCGAGTTGTTTCTTATTATCATGTTCGAGTTATGGCCTATTGGCGCGATGTGGTATCTTGTGCGGTTGTTGGTCATATTTGGGGTGATTTGTTGTCTGAGTAGTTCATATTGGGTGAGAAGAGATTTTCGGATCAGGGATCAGTGCGATAAGGTTATGTGAAGTATATATTAAAGGACAAATACCATTATTCAGGTTCGCAATGAGGCGATGATTCTAGTCAAGATGAGATATTCAATTATTTGTTAACTCTGCAGTTGGGTATGAATTTCTACACATCTCCTGTGTTGTGGTGGTATCGTCAGCATTATAGCAGGATGTATGTATATATGTCATGAGGTGCATTGGGAGCATCAGATTCGTGGAATTTTGGCTATTTAGGTTCAGGGAGTGTCGTTGTGGTCAGATGATGAGTTATGCGGTGCATGGTGCTGATTCAGCAAAGGCATGTAGTCATGTTCTGGTATGTCGTGTGGTAGTTGATACGGTGGTTATATATTGGAACTAGGCCTGGCAAAGAATTTCAAGTGTTGGAACAAGGTTCTGAGCTTATTATATGGATAAAAGAAGAAATCTTCATATTTGATCAAGCTAATGTGCTCAATTGGGTTGTGGTAGCACGGACAGGTACACGAGTTGTTAAACAGTGTTTTCTGATAACTCCAGAGTCGTCACGACCCCAGTTCACCCTTCGTGAACATGTCGTGACGGCACCTAGTCCCTATAACTAGGTAAACCTAACAATGCGGAATAACAACATAATTGCGGAAATAAGTAAGTAAAAGAAAGTTGAACAATCAAAAAGGAAGATTGTATATGAAAGCCTCTTGGCATACACAACCCAAAATAATACGGAAGTCTACAACATCACCCCAAAACCTGAAAAATCATGAGTACCACAGGCTAACAGAATATAATACACTGCTCTAACTCCAGAATAACTATACAATTGTAAGGAGGGATAAACTTTTCAAAAAAGCTGGAATAAGATAGAGACTCCTGGTCTGCGGACGCGGCAGATATACCTCGAAGTCTCTGCTGTATCTTTCAACCTTGGGGATAGTGCGCTTGAGTGGAGGTACCTGGATCTGCACATGAAAGACATGCGTAGGAAAGGGCATGAGTACACCACAGCACTACTCAGTAAGTGCCAAGCCTAACCTCGGTCGGGTAGTGAAGAGGAAGGTCAGGGCCCTACTGAGGTCAAATAATATAATAGGAATTTAAAGTATGAAAACAGGCGGTAAAAATGAGTACAGCAGTGAAATAAGACAGGTCAAACAAGGCAATAACAAAAACACAAGAACAGAGAAAACCCGAAATATGTGCAGCATAATAACAATGGTAACAATGAGGATCTCCCAGGATACCGTCCTGTAGTCCTTTTCTCAAATGTCAGTGGGCCTCCCGGTATACCGTCCCGTAGTCCATCATATGTATATCCAAAGGATCTCCCGGGGTACCGTCCCGTAGTCCATCATATGTATATCAGAAGCATCTCCCGGGATACCGTCCCGTAGTCCGTCACATGTATATCCGAAGGATCTCCCGGGATACCATCCCATAGTCCATAACATGTATATCCGAAGGATCTCCCGGGATACCGTCCCGTAGTCCAACTATAAAAGTGCAAGGGGATCTCCTGGGATACCGTCCCGTAGTCCCAAAGTAAATAAGCAGGGGGATCTCCCGGGATACCGTCCCGTAGTCCCAAAGTAAATATGCAGCCACAACAAGAAGACATCCAAATTTAGAGTGCAAAAATACAAGGCAACAAGTAATTCTAGCCTAACACGCTTCACGTAGTACAATCGAAGCAATTTAAGCAAATAGGCAATTTGGGGCCACTAGGCATGATTTTCTAAGCTAACATAGACTATGGTCTCAATTAAAATAAAAACAGGAAAGAAAGAAGTTCGGTCTAAATATTTAAAGTAAAATCGGATATTTCAATAATTAGCACAAGTACGCGCTCGTCACCTCACATACGAGGCATTCAATTACCAAATATCACAACCTAAGGGGAAAGGTCCCACACACAAAGATAGACAAGCCACTTACCTCGAACCGGCTCAAAATCAACTTGAAACCACACGTTTGCCACGAGTATCCGACTCCAAATAGCCCAAATCTATAAAATTCAATTACATATCGTAAATAACATCTCATGCAACTGATTATACTGTTTAATTCAAGCTAAGGCGCGAAATTATGTAAAATGACCAAAATGCCCCGAGGGCCCACGACTCGGAATCGGGTAAAAGTTATAATTTTCCAGACACCCATTCACTCAAGAACTCATTTAACCAGAAACAATCGAAATCCGATGCCAGAAACCCCACAATTTCCAAAAATTTCGGATTTGGGAACATCTCATCCCTTTCCTATGGTTTTCCCCCCATTTTTGATAATAAACTAAAGAAAACAACGGGAATTAATGGTGTAACAATGAATTAGGATTAGAAAATGTTACCTATGATCCTTCTCTTCAAAACCCACTCAAAATCGCCACTTCTTAAGCTCTTACCCGATTTTTAAACTTATGAAATAAACCCTCGAATTTTTGGAATAAAACACACAGGGATCTCGCTCCTGCGGTCCCGATCACCGCACCTGTGGCACCGCACCTGCGGAAAAAGCATCACAGGTGCAAAATTCACTAAAGATGCACTGGGGCCGCACCTGCGGTCGTTTGGTTGCGTCTGCGGTCCCTCACCTGCGGAACCCAGGTCGCACCTGCGACCACTGGTCAGTCTACCCTCTATCGCACCTGCGATCAAGCCCCACGCGCCTGCGATTCCGCACATGCGGAAAAACCTTCGCAGGTGCGAAGACACCAGAAGAGCCTGGTTCAGCAGCAGCAAAATTCCCATACTCCACCCGTTAAGCATCCGAAACAACCCTAAGGCCCCCGGGACCTCAACCAAAACCACCAACCAACCCTATCACCTCATTTGAACTAGGTCGAGCCTTAAAAACACATCTCTTAACATCAAAAACATCGATTATGCATAGGTTCAAGCCTAGAAACTTAAGAAAATTTCGAATTCACATTCAACGCCGAAACACGTCTAAACTTATCCGAATGACCTCAAATTTCGCACACACATCCCGAATGACATGAAAGAACTACTGCAACTTTCAGACTTCCATTCCGACCCTCGGATCAAAAATTCACTATCGGACCGGAAACTCCAAAAATTCAAACTTCGGCATTTCAAGCCTAAATGAGCTACGGACTTCCAAAATACATTCCAAACACGCTCCCAACCCCGAAATCACCTAACGGAGCTAACGGAACCATCAGATTTCCATTCAGAGGCCGTCTTCACACTGCTCCGACTACGGGAAACTTTCCAACACTTAAGCTCTCATTTAGGGAGTAAATATCCCAAAACTCTCCGAAACTTAAAACCGAACGCCCCGCCAATTCAATTAAGCATAAATAGACTTGGAGAAAACAGTTAATAGGGGATCGGGGCGTTAATTCTTAAGACGACCTACCGGGTCATCATATCCTCCTACACTTAAAATTCGTTCGTCCTCGAACGATCATAAAGACATACCTGAAGTAGTGAAAAGATGAGGATAACAGTTGCGCATATCCTGCTCGATCTCCCAGGTCGCCTCCTCGGCCGGCTGACCCCGCCACTGAACCTTTACTGAAGCAATGCTCTTCAACCTGAGCTTTCTGACATGCCTGTCCAATATAGCTACAGGCTCCTCAACATATGATAGATCCTTGTCCAAATGGACTGAGCTGAAATCCAAGACATGGGATGGGTCACCGTGATACCTCCGGAGCATCAAAGCATGAAATACCGGATGAACTCCTGCCAAGCTGGGAGGTAAGGCAAGCTCATAAGCAACCTCCCCAAAACACCTCAATATCTCAAAAGGGCCAGTAAACCTCGGACTCAACTTCCCTTTCTTCCCAAATCTCATAACGCCCTTCATAGGTGAAACCCGAAGCAGAACCCGCTCTCCGACCATATATGAAACATCACGAACCTTCCGGTCTGCGTAACCCTTCTGTCTAGACTAGGTTGTACGGAATCTATCCTGAATCACCTTGACCGTCTCCAATGCATCCTGAACCAACTCTGTGCCCAATAGCCTGGCCTCACCTGGCTCGAACCAACCCACCGAAGATCTGCACCTCCTACCATATAAAGCCTCATACGACGCCATATGAGTGCTGGATTGATAACTGTTGTTGTAAGCAAACTCTGCCAATGGTAAGAACTGATCCCAAGACCCTCCAAACTCAATCACACACTCACGATCATATCCTCAAGAATCTGAATAGTGCACTCGGAATGTCCGTCCATCTGGGGTGAAATACTGTGCTCAACTCCACCCTGGTACCTAACTCCTGCTGAACGGCTCTCCAGAACCGTGAAGTGAACTGAGTACCTCTGTCTGAAATAATAGAAACTGGAATACCATGCAGATGTATGATCTCTCGAATATATATATCCGCCAACCTCTCTGATGAATAAGTACTCAGCACCGGAATGAAATGGGTTGATTTGGTCAGCCTATCAACAATCACCCAAATAGCATCGTGCTTCCTTAAAGTCCGAGGGAGTCCAACCACAAAGTCCATGGTGATCCGCTCCCACTTCCACTCTGTAAGCTCAATCTGCTGAAGTAACCCTCCCGGTCTCTGATGCTCACATTTGACCTGCTGACAATTGAGGCACTTGGCTACAAACTCTGCTATATCCTTCTTGATTCTTCGCCACCAATAGTGCTGGCTCAAATCCTGATACATCTTCACAGTACCCAGATGGATGGAATACCGCGAACTATGGGCCTCTGCCAAAATCAACTCTCGAAGCCACCAACATTGGGAACACAAATCCGTCCTTGCATCCTCAATACCCCGTCATCTCCAATGGTCACATCTCTGGCATCACCGTGTTGGACCGTATCCCTGAGGACAAGTAAATGAGGATCATCATACTGCCACTCCCTGATACGGTCGAATAAGGAAGATCGAGAAACCACACAAGCCAATACCCGGCAAGGCTCAGAAAGATCCAATCTCACAAACTGACTGGCTAAGAACTGAACATCTAAGTCTAAAGGCCTCTCAGTTGCATGAAGGTATGCCAAACTCCCCAAAATCTCCGCCCAGTGACTCAAGGCGTCGGCCACCACATTGGCCTTCCCCGGGTGGTATAATATAGTGATGTCATAGCCCTTTAGCAACTCTAACCATCTACGCTGGCGCAAATTTAGATCCTTCTACCTGAATATGTGCTGCAAACTTCGGTGGTCAGTATAAATCTCACAAGGCACCCCGTACAAATAATGAAGCCAGAGCTTCAAGGCATGGACAATGGCAGCTAACTCAAGGTCATGGACAGGGTAATTCTTCTCATGTATCTTCAAATGTCTGGACGCGTAGACAATCACCCTACATCCTGCATCAACACCGCTCCAAGGCCAACTCGCGAGGCATCACAATAAACTGTATAAGACCCCGAACCAGTAGGCAATATCAAGATTGGGGCTGTAGTCAAACCTGTCTTGAGATTTAGAAAGATCGTCTCACACTCCTCTGTCCACTGAAATGGAGCATCCTTCTAGGTCAATCTAGTCATAGGGGCTGTAATCGATGAAAATCCCTCAACAAAACGGCGGTAGTAACCCGCCAAGCCAAGGAAACTGCGAATGATCCACTCGAATGCCTTCTTCGGATCCACTAGAATGCCCTCACTCTGATACCAACTTTCATGATCCTAGTTCGCCCTCCGTGAACATGTCGTGACGGCATCTAGTCCCTATGACTAGGTAAACCTAACAATGCGGAATAACAACATAATTGCGGAAATAAGTAAGTAAAAGAAATTTGAACAATCAAAAAGGAAGATTGTATATGAAAGCCACTTGGCATATACAACCCAAAATAATTCGGAAGTCGACAACATCACCCCAAAACCTGAAAACTCACGAGTACCACAGGCTAACAGAAAATAATACACTGCTCTAACTCCAGAATAACTATACAACTGTAAGGAGGGATGAACTTTTCAAAAAAGCTGGAATAAGATAGAGACTCCTGGTCTGCGGACGCGGCAGATATACCTCGAAGTCTCTGTTGTATCTTTCAACCTTGGGGATAGTACGCTTGAGTGGAGGTACCTGGATCTGCACATGAAAGACATGTGTAGGAAAGGGCATGAGTACACCACAGCGGTACTCAGTAGGTGCCAAGCCTAACCTCGGTCGGGTAGTGAAGAGGAAGGTCAGGGCCCTACTGAGGTCAAATAATATAATAGGAATTTACAGTATGAAAACAGGCGGTAAAAATGAGTACAGCAGTGAAATAAGACAGGTCAAACAAGGCAATAACAAAAACACAAGAACAGAGAAAACCCGAAATATGTGCAGCATAATAACAATGGTAACAATGAGGATCTCCCAGGATACCGTCCTGTAGTCCTTTTCTCAAATTTCAGTGGGCCTCCCGGATACCGTCCCGTAGTCCATCATATGTATATCCGAAGGATCTCCCAGGGTACCGTCCCGTAGCCCATCATATGTATATCCGAAGCATCTCCCGGGATACCGTCCCGTAGTCCGTCACATGTATATCCGAAGGATCTCCCGGGATACCGTCCCGTAGTCCATAACATGTGTATCCGAAGGATCTCCCGTCCCGATCACAAGGAGAGGTTCACTATGATGGGGGTACTTTTTTTTCCCTTAAGGAAAAAATGAAATGCATAGGGGACCATCCTTTTGTTGCGGCATGCTCCTCAGAGTTACGGATTCGCAGGGGGCCTCAGGCCCTACTTAGTTTCGCAAGCCTTTGTCATTGTCAGTCAACTAAGTAGGGCCTCTATCAAAGTGCAAGGGGATCTCCCGGAATACCATCTCGTAGTCCCAAAGTAAATAAGCAGGGGGATCTCCCGGGATACCGTCCCGTAGTCCCAAAGTAAATATGCAGGGGTATCTCCCGGGATACCGTCCGGTAGTCCCAAATTAAATATGTAGGGGGATCTCCCGGGATACCGTCCCGTATACCCAAAGTAAATATGCAGCCACAACAAGAAGACATCCAAATTTAGAGTGCAAAAATACAAGGCAACAAGTAATTCTAGCCTAACACGCTTCACGTAGTACAATCGAAGCAATTTAAGCAAATAGGCAATTTGGGGCCACTAGGCATGATTTTCTAAGCTAACATAGATTATGGTCGCAATTAAATTAAAAACAGGTAAGAAAGAAGTTCGTTCTAAATATTTAAAGTAAAACCGGATATTTCAACAATTAGCACAAGTACGCGCTCGTCACCACAAGGCATTCAATTACCAAATATCACAACCTAAGGGGAAAGGTCCCCCACAGAAAGATAGACAAGCCACTTACCTCGAACCGGCTCAAAATCAACTTGAAACCACATGTTTGCCACGAGTATCCGACTCCAAATGTCCCAAATCTATAAAATTCAATTACATATCGTAAATAACATCTCATGCAACTGATTATACTGTTTAATTCAAGCTAAGGCGCGAAATTATGTAAAATGACCAAAATTCCCCAAGGGCCCATGACTCGGAATCGGGTAAAATTCATAATTTTTCGGACACCCATTAACTCAAGAACTCATTTAACCAGAAACAATCGAAATCCGATGCCAGGAACCCCACAATTTCCGAAAATTTTTGATTTGGGAACATCTCATCCCTTTCCTATGGTTTTCCCCCCATTCTTGATAATTAAACTAAAGAAAACAACGGGAATTAATGGTCTAACAATGAATTAGGATTAGAAAATGTTACCTATGATCTTTCTCTTCAAAACCCACTGAAAATCGCCACTTCTTAAGCTCTTACCCGATTTTTAGACTTATGAAATAAACCCTCGAATTTTTGGAATAAAACACACAGGGATCTCGCACCTGCGGTCCCGATCACCGCACCTGTGGCACCGCACCTGCGGAAAAAGCATCGCAGGTGCGAAATTCACTAAAGATGCACTGGGGCCGCATCTGCGGTCGTTTGGTTGCGCCTGCGGTCCCTCACCTGTGGAACCCAGGTCGCACCTGCGACCACTGGTCAGTCTCCCCTCTATCGCACCTGCGATCAAGCCCCACGCGCTTGCGAGTCCGCACCTGCGGAAAAACCTTCGCAGGTGCGAAGACACCAGAAGAGCCTGGTTCAGCAGCAGCAAAATTCCCATATTCCACCCGTTAAGCATCTGAAACAACCCTAAGGCCCCCGGGACCTCAACCAAAACCACCAACCAACCCTATCACCTCATTTGAACTAGGTCAAGCCTTAAAAACACGTTTCTTAACATCAAAAACATCGATTATGCATAGGTTCAAGCCTAGAAACTTAAGAAAATTCCGAATTCACATTCGACGCCGAAACACGTCTAAACTTATCTGAATGACCTCAAATTTCGTACACACATCCCAAATGACATGACAGAACTACCGCAACTTTCAGACTTCCATTCCGACCCTCGGATCAAAAATTCACTATCGGACCGGAAACTCCAAAAATTCAAACTTCGGCATTTCAAGCCTAAATGAGCTACGGACTTCCAAAATACATTCCAAACACTCTCCCAACCCCGAAATCACCTAACGGAGCTAACGAAACCATCAGATTTCCATTCTGAGGCCGTCTTCACATTGCTCCGACTACGTGAATCTTTCCATCACTTAAGCTCTCATTTAGGGAGTAAATATCCCAAAACTCTCCGAAACTTAAAATCGAACGCCCCGGCAATTCAATTAAGCAGAAATAGACTTGGAGAAAACATTTAATAGGGGATCGGGGCGTTAATTCTTAAGACGACCTACCGGGTCATCACATGTCGTGACGGCACCTAGTCCCTATGACTAGGTAAACCTAACAATGCGGAATAACAACATAATTGCGGAAGTAAGTAAGTAAAATAAAGTTGAACAATCAAAAAGGAAGACTGTATATGAAAGCCACTTTGCATATACAACCCAAAATAATATGGAAGTCTACAACATTACCCAAAAACTCGGAAACTCACGGGTACCACAGGCTAACAGAATATAATACACTGCTCTAACTCCATAATAACTACACAACTGTAAGGAGGGATAAACTTTTCACAAAAGCTGGAATAAGATAGAGACTCCTGGTCTGCGAACTCAGAAGATATACCTCGAAGTCTCTACTGTATCTCTCAACCTCGGGGATAGTGCGCCTGAGCGGAGGTACCTGGATCTGCACATGAAAGACATGCGCAGGAAAGGGCATGAGCACACCACAGCAGTACTCATTAAGTGCCAAGCCTAACCTTGGTCGGATATTGACGAGGAAGGTCAGCGCCCTACTGAGGTTAAATAATATAATTGGAATTTACAGTATGAAAACAGGCGGTAAAAGTGAGTACAGTAGTGAAATAAGACAGGTCAAACAAGGCAATAACAAAAACACAAGAACAGAGAAAACCCGAAATATATGCAGCATAATAACAATGGTAACAATGAGGATCTCCCAGGATACCGTCCTATAGTCCTTTTCTCAAATGTCCAGTGGGCCTCCAAAGATACCTTCTCGTAGTCCATCATATGTATATCCGAAGGATCTCCTGGGATACCATCCCGTAGTCCATCATATGTATATCCGAAGGATCTCCAGGGATACCGTCCCGTAGTCCATCATATGTACATCCGAAAGATCTCCCGGGATACCGTCCCGTAGTCCATCACATGTATATCCGAAGGATCTCCTGGGATACCGTCCTGTAGTCCATCACATGTATATCCGAAGGATCTCCCGGGATACCATCCCGTAGTCCATCACATGTATATCCGAAGGATCTTTCGGGGTACCGTCCCATAGTCCAACTATCAAAGTGCAGGGGGATCTCCCTGGATACCGTCCCGTAGTCCCAAAGTAAATAAGCAGGGGGGTCTCCCGGGATACCGTCCCGTAGTCCCAAAGTAAATATGCAAGGGGATCTCTCGGGATACCGTCCCCTAGTCCCAAAGTAAATATGCAGGGGGATCTCCCGGGATACCGTCCCCTAGTCCCAAAGTAAATATGCAGCCACAACAAGAAGACATCCAAATTCAGAGTGCAAAAATACAAGGCAACAAGTAATTCTAGCCTAACACTCTTCACGTAGTACAATCGAAGTAATTTAAGCAAATAGGCAATTTGGGGCCACTAGGCATGTTTTTCTAAGCTAACATAGACTATGGTCGCAATTAAAATAAAAACAGGTAAGAAAGAAGTTCGGTCTAAATATTTAAAGTAAAATCAGATTTTTCAACAATTAGCACAAGTACGCGCTCGTCACCTCACGTACAAGGCATTCAATTACCAAATATCACAACCTAAGTGGAAAGGTCCCCCACACAAAGTTAGACAAGTCACTTACCTCGAACCGGCTCAAAATCAACTTGAAACCACATGTTTGCCACAAGTATCCGACTCCAAATGGCCCAAATCTAGAAAATTCAATTACATATCGTAAATAACATCTCATGCAACTGATTATACTGTTTAATTCAAGCTAAGGCGCGAAATTATGTAAAATGACCAAAATTCCCCTCGGGCCCATGACTCGGAATCGGGTAAAAGTTATATTTTCCGTACACCCATTCACTCACGAACTCATTTAACCAGAAACAATCGAAATACGATGCCAAAAACCCTACAATTTCCGGAAATTTCGGATTTGGGAACATCTCATCCCTTTCCTATGGTTTTTCCCCCGTTTTTGATAATTAAACTAAAGAAAATAATGGAAATTAATGGTCTAAAAATTAATTATGATTAGAAAATGTTACCTATGATCCTTCTCTTCAAAAACCACTGAAAATCGCCACGTGTTGAGCTTTTACCCGATTTTTAGACTTATGAAATAAACCCTCAAAATTTTTGGAATAAAACACACAGGGATCTCTCACCTGCGTTCCCGATCACCGCACCTGCGGCACCGCACCTGCGGAAAAAGCATCGCAGGTGCAAAATTCACTAAAGATGCACTGGGGCCGCACATGCGATCGTTTGGTCGCGCCTGCGGTCCCGCACCTACGAAACCCAGGTCGCACCTGCGACCACTGGTCAGTCACCTCTCTATCTCACCTGGGATCAAGCCCCATTCGCCTGCGAGTCCGCACCTGCAGAAAAACCTTCGCAGGTGCGAAGACACCAGAAGAGCCTGGTTCAGCAGCAACAAAATTCCTATATTCTACCCGTTAAGCATCTGAAACAACCCCGAGGCCCCCGGAACCTCAACCAAAACAACCAACCAACCCTAGAACCTCATTTGAACTAGGTCGATCCTTAAAACACGTCTCTTAACATCAAAAACATCTATCATGCATAGGTTCAATCCTAGAAACTTAAGAAAAATCCGAATTCACATCCGACGCCGAAACATGTCTAAACTTATCCGAATGACCTCAAATTTCGCACACACATCCCTAATGACATGACGGAACTACTGAAACTTTCAGACTTCCATTCCGATCCTCGGATCAAAAATTAACTATCGGACCAGAAACTCCAAAAATTCAAACTTCGGCATTTCAAGCCTAATTGAGCTATGGACTTCCAAAATACATTCCGAACACGCTCCCAACCCCGAAATCACCTAACGAAGCTAACAAAACCATCAGATTTCCATTACGAGGCTGTCTTCACACTGTTCTGACTACGGACAACTTTCCAACACTTAAGCTCTCATTTAGGGAGTAAATATCCCAAAACTCTCCGAAACATAAAACCGAACGCCCCGGAAATTCAATTAAGTAGAAATAGACTTGGGGAAAACAATTAACAGGGGATCGAGGCATTAATTCTTAAGACGGCCGACCATGTCGTCACAAGAGCAGTCCCTAGCACGTTCGAGGACGAACGTTTGTTTAACTGGGGGAGAATGTAATGACCCGACCAGTCATTTTGAGCTCTAGCTTCGTTCAGTGGTTTGAGTCTGTGAGTAGCTTCGGTTCAGGTATTATGACTTGTAGGTGTGGTCGGAATTAAATTCCGGAAAGTTTAGAGTTGATTTGGAAAGAAAATTCTCATTTCAGAAGCCTTAAGTTGGAAGAATCAACTAAGATTGGAATTTTGAGTAAACGACCTCTGAATCAGGATTTGAAAGTTCCTGCAGGTTCATATGATGATTTTGGACTAGGGCGTATGTCCGGATCAGGTTTTGGATAACCCGGGAGCGTTTCGGCGGATATTGTGAATGTCATCATTTTTTAAGGAATTTCCTAAGTTTGGATTGAAGCGCATTTCAGTGATGTTGATGTCCGTTTGGAATTTCGAGTTTGGAAATAGCTTTATATGGTGATTCTGGAGTTTGGAGCGCGATCAGAAGTGAATTTGGATGTCCGTAGGTCATTTTGAAGTCATTTGGCTAAAGATAGAAATTTGAAGGTTTTTAAGAAATCCGACCGTAAGTGGAAATTTTGATATCAAGGTTGGAATACGATTCTGAAAGTTGAAGCAGGTCCGTAATGTCGAATATGACTTGTGTGCAAAATTTGGGGTCAATCGGACGTGATTTGATAGGTTTTGGCATCGGATGTAGAAGTTGGAAATTTCTAAGTTCATAAAGTTGGGATTTGGGTGCGATTCGTGGTTTAGATGTTGTTTGATGTGATTTGAGGCCTCGATCAAGTCCGTATTATGTTTTGGAACAGGTTGGTATAATTTGACGGGGTCCTCGGGTGGATTCCGGGTGGTTAACAGATCAAGTTGAGAGTTTGAAGAAGGCTGGAATTTGTTGTCATCTGGTGTGACCGCACCTGTGAGGATTTGGCCACAGGTGCAGAGCCGCAGGTGCGGTTATGGCACCGCAAATGCGAAGAAGTGGTGGTCTGGCTGGGAGCACAGGTGCGATGGTATTTCCGCACCTGCGAAGTCGCAAATGCGGGATGTGGGGCGCAGGTGCGAAGTTGGCTTGATGCGGAAAGTCGCAGGTGGAGGTTTGGTCGCACCTGCGGAATCGCAGGTGCGAGTGTTGGATCGCAGGTGCGAAAAATGGCCTGGGCAGAATGTTTTAAAACCGTGAATTGTTGGCCATTTCTTCATTTCTTCTTTGGTTTGGTCGATTTTGGAGGAGCTTCAGGGATCACAAGGTAAGTAACTCCTTTATGTTTCTATGTTAAATACAAGGTTATTGCATGGAATTACACATGAAAATTTTGGAAAATTTTGGAAAATATTGAAGAAAACCTAGAAATGGTAATTTGGACTTTAGCCACGAATTTGAGCATGGAATGTAGAGTAAATTGTATAATTGAATTAGTAAAGCTATGGTTAGAATTTATCTTCGAGAAATTTTGGATTTTCGGGCACGTGGGCCCCGAGGGAATTTTGGTCATTTCACCGAGCGGGGTTGGGAAATTATATAATTTAGAATTGTTGCAAATATTAGAGTATATTCTCATTGGTTTTCCATGATTTGGATAACTTTGGGGCGTTGTGCATCCGTTGGAGTCGTCGGAAGGGCTTGGAAGCCGGTTATGGAATTTCGGAGTGAGGTAAGTCTCCTTTCTAACTTTGTGAGGGGGAATTGTCCCCCTAGGTTAATTAATTAAGTATGTGCGATTATCTTCGGGGGCTACGTACGCACGAGGTGACAGGACCGTGCGTAGCTACTATTATGCCATGTGCGGGTAGTCTAGGACCCACTAGCATGCCTTACGTGTTATACCTGTGATCCTGCCTGTAATATTAAAACTTCTAATATAATCGAAATCGTAATTGAATATCTGAAGAAGACTAGAGTTCATTTTCTTAATCATCTAGAAAGAGAATTGATTCCTCCGTGGATAATTGTATACCTGGTAGGGTTATATTATGGAATATCATTAAACTTGGCAAACGAGTTTCAAAACAAAGATTTAAAAGTTATATTTCATGTTCCTTTAAGAAGAATTTTACCACTTTTCTGGGAAAAACTGCTTTCTTGATAAAAATACGGATTTATTATGTGGATATGTGTGCATATGAGCACTTGAGTCGCAGGTATGATTCGCGAGCAGGCTAGCTTTATTATTTGTATGTATAACCGCGTCACATGATCGATTCGCGAGCGAGGAAGATAGATGCATCTATGTTTCGAGTCGTTCGACCCTCGGCAGTGCACGGTTTATTATTGTTGGTCTGCGTCGTTCGACACTCGGCATTGCTTGTGCATGATATTTACTGCGTAATTGCTATAATTTTTGCCTGATTACTGGCCTGGAATTTTAAGTTGTTAATTGAAATGACAGAGATTTAAAGTTATTAAAAATTTTGGAAGAAGTTGTTCCTTCCCGTTGATTAATTGTTATTTAATTAAATCACCCATGTTGATTAATTGTTATTAATATGACGAAGATATAAAGTGTTAAATGTGAACAGAGTTGATAATATTTATTTCTGATTTTAATAAATTGCCTATGATAATCATGCTTAGTGTCACACTTGAATATACTAAATTGAGCTTTAGCAAGTGTCTAATTTGACCTCTCGTCATTACCTCTCTGAGGTTAGGCGGGCGACTTACTGAGTACACATTATTTTTGTACTCATGTTACACTTGCTGTGCATTTTTATTGCACAGGTACTTTCATAGCGATGTGGAGGATTTGGAGACTTAGGCGAGCTGCATCATCTGGAGGCGATCCGCAACTGACAGAGTCTCCCTCACACTGTATTACATTATTTTAATTTCCTTGTCCACTTGTATTTCGGACAAGCTTTGTAGAAATTGTAAAATTCTTAGAAATGCTCAGGTACTTGTGACACCGGGTTCTGGGATGTGTTGGGATATATTTGCTGAAGTGTAATATTCGAACCATTGTTTTACTTAACCGATTTTATTTACTTAACATGTAATGAAGTGAAAGGAAATGTTTTTTTATAAATGTTAAAACCGGAAATTATTTCAATTAATTAATGATTTGCTTGCCTGACAATGATGTTTGGCGCCATCACAACCTTATGGATTTTGAGTCGTCACACGGACAAATAATATCCACTTATTGCAGAAATTAGAATAAGAGATTAAAGAGAGAACTTAAGTTTTTGTGAGAACAGAGAGTTCGAGAGTTGTCTCGTTGTCCTAAAGGGAGTGTGGAAGGGGGTTTAAATAACACTTAATGAAGTAAACAAATAAGGTAATGAACCAGTCATACACAAATAAGGTATGGAAATTACTTAACAAGCAATTAAGGTCGGCATGAATCAATTAACATGAAAGAATCGAGTAAAGTCAGGCTAGTACCACTTAATTTAAAGAAAACCTTATATGGAATCAATCAGTAGTCAAGTACTAGGTTAAATAAGGTAAGAAATAATTTCAAAATCAACTAGAAGCCGAGTTCAATAATCAGAACATAAAATCAGGCCAGTAAGGTTAAGTTAAGGGAAGTAGCACAAATTATTAATCACATACAGGAATAAGGTAAGAATAGGTAAAGTCTAATAAGGAAACACCAGCACTAAAGGAACGACTAATTTCAAACCCTAATTTAGGTAAGCAATTAATCGCAAGGGTTAAAACAAACAGGCAGAAATAGTAAAAGAACAATTAAATAATCGGAACCCTAAGAAAATAGGCAGAGATACAAAGACATCAAATAAGTAAAATCAGTCAAAATAAATAAGGAAACCCTAACATATATCCAGAGACGAAAACATTTAAAGGTTAAAAACATTTTTTCAAAAATCTGTTGAAATCAAAATCCTAATTTTTAGGGTAAATAGAATCGGTCATAAAATAATAAGAATAATAATAATAATAATAGAAAAGGATTAGAAAGTATAGAGACAGAAGTACTGAAATTTTTTTAAAAAAAAAAAAAAGAGAAATACCAAAACAAACATAAAATCGTTTCAGATCTGAAAAGATCTAAACAGATTCGACCAAAAAAAAAGCCAGATTTATAAAAATAAACATACATTGAACCAAATCTGGTTTGAACCAGAGATTTGAAACCCTAAGATACGAAAATATTCGTACTAACAGCTATCAGGATGAACATAGACAACATAGCCAAGATATGAGAGATTTTGAACCAGATCGGGTTCGAGTCTCTTGAGACTCACTTGCCATTTGAGGCAAATGAATCAAGTAGCATCAAGATCAGGTAGCCAGTTGAGAAACAAATCCAAATATGGCAGGAAATCAAGGGAAGATCCCATGAATGAGGAAGGAAAGTGTGATTGCGGCCTAGGGTTTGAGGGGCTGAGAGAGGAAGTATCCAAAGACGGCGGGCTGGGGCGAATGAGTTAGGGTTTAGGGGTTTTGGTATATTAAAAAGGGATGGTGGATTTAGGGCCGTTGATCGTAGGCCTCGCGGGGCGGGCCCCTGTGGTTGCGAGCTGGAGCTGCCATAGCTTATGGCTATAGCAATGGGAGGGCCGCTGTCCCTCATTCCACTCGTCCAGCCCTCTTCACGAACTTGTACAATCGATGCCACAAAGATAGCCAACTCTATTATCAAAGAAATAACCTCGATGTCGGCTCTTCGCCACCTGGGGCTGTAGTACGTTCCAAGGGTTGGGTTGTTCGCCCATTAAAGCGGTACATGAGTTGTCCATTAAAAGGAGCGATGGGGTCGTTTTTCAAGCACGATGGCTGCTAATACCCCGTAGGCTGAGGAGCAAAAGGAGGAATCCGCCCGAGGAGGGGCCCCTTTCCGAAGTCCTGGAGAGGAAGATGCATCTTGGGTTGACGTATAGCGCGACTTGTCAGATATATTGGGTCATATGGTACAACGGCCAGGATTAGATTTAGGTGGGGCGGGTTTAATTGGACGGGTGTTGGTATGGGTAGTTGGGTTAGTGTATTGGGTATTGGGTTATTTGGCTGGATAGGGTATTGGGTTGGGGTAGGTCCGAAAAATCAATTAAAAAAGGCTATATTTTAAATACCCATTCAAATTAATAAAATGATAAAAGATGCTATTTGTATATGAAAATAATTTAAAATAATTACTTAATATTATATAAAAATTCATTTTTCGTGTAAATAATGTTATTATGCATATATGGGCTATTATTGCAAAGTTATTGCAATTATAGCCTAAAGATACAAATATAATTATGCATAAAATGATTAAAGCTCAATATAAATATAAATGATAAAAATTAAGTAATAAATCATTATAAAATTATTTGTGATGCAATTAGTAATTATTTAGATAATAAAATGCTGGAATAAATTGATTAAAAATCCTCTAAAAATTATAGAAAATTATGAAAAAATATTGGTTGATGCTCATGCACTATTTTGAAAGTATATATGTAGTTTTAAAATATATATGGGAAAAATTGGGTATCAACAAACACTTATTGAACTCTCATCCAGTAGAGTATCAAATCACAAATCGTAACTAAATTACTCAGGAATCACATCAAACCTACCATAATGGACAACAGGAATTCACTTCTAGTCTCACCACTCTCAATGATGAATACAAAAATGATAGAAAAGGGCTACCCCTCATAAAATCTCCCAACAGGGGAAAACATGTAAACAAAGTGCAAATCATGAAACTCACCCATAAATGAAACAACAAATAAGGGGAACTCGTCCCGATAAGCAGGACCGGAACGAAATACGAATGGTTCCCCTCAGTAACAAATCAAAACATACCTGCATGACATCATGTGGCACAACGGCCTCCAGCCTACTATATGAAACACATTAGCGGGCCGGGCCTCCCCCTCTTGGCTGCCCCTTACTCGTCCGATACCCTGCTGTGACACATCTGCCCGAAGTCCGGGACAATCTCTTACCATGTGGCTGGTATATCCACACTCAAAGAAACCTCTCTACTAATGTGGCTATGGAAATTGTGCAGTACGAGTACCCTGAGACCCATGAGTACCTGAAACACCGTGCTAAGCCTAAAGTACAAACTGAACTGGCTGACCTACAAAACGTCTGCCATGTCGTAACCTACCTGCAAAATAAGGAACAGCAGATCTCTTCGGCCTACGAGGCCTCCTCTCCTTACTGTCCTCTCTCTCCTGACCTCGCATGTCCTCCCTCTCATGGCCCCGCCTGTCCTCTCTCTCCTGATCCCACATTCCCTCTACTCGGCGAGCGATCCCTACCACCTGCTAAAATGAAACATCCGACTCTAACTCCCAAGCCATGCTGAACAGAATATCATGCTTGAGCCCCTCAATGAATCTACGGACACACTCTCTAACTGTAGCGACCAAAGAAGGTGTATGTCTGGAAAAATCACTGAATCTGACGAAATTCTTTAATATTGACATAGTGCCCTAGCACAGCTGCTAAAACTACATGCACCATGCATCTCGAAGGGACTGAGGTACAAACTCTCTCAGGAACATCTTTGAAAAAATAAACCATGTGTGTGAAGCTGACTCGGTCGCAATACCTAACTCATATGCCCACCACCACTGATAAGGTGCTCCCTTGAGCTGAAACGTAACAAAAACAACCCCGCTCGTCTCCACAATACCCATAGTGCGAAGAATTGCGGTGACACTCGTCCAGGAATGTAACGACCCGGCCGATCGTTCCGAGAGTTTAGCCCCATTTTCCCTATTTTTTTGCTTCATTCTTGTATGGCTCATCTCTTTTATGTTGCGTTGGTTTGATTGGTTCGGGTTCGGAGTGATTGTTGAGAGAAAAAAGACAGTTAGTCTCTTAAATTGGTGATTTAGTTGGAAAAGTCAACTAGAAGTTGACTTATAGGTAAATGATCTCGAAATTTAGGTTTTTATGGTTCGGATAGCCTCGTTAGGTTACTTGAAACTTAGGAGTGTGTTCGGAATGTTATCCGGAGGTCCGTGGTAGAATTAGGCTTGAATTGGCGAAATTGGATTTTTGGCGATTTCCAATTGGCAGTAGAAAATTAGCTATCGGGGTAGGAATGGAATTATTAAAGTTGAGACAGGTTCGTAGTGTCATTTGGGATGTGTGTGCAAAATTTCAGGTCATTCAGACGTGGTTTGGTTGGTTTCGACATCGTTCATGAATTTCGGAAGTTTACAAATCCTTAGGCTTGAGTTTCGGGTTAATTTTGTGTCTTGATGTTGTTTTGAGTGTTCCGAGGGTTCAACTAAGTTTTAATAACGATATATTACGTGTGGGTATTTTTGGTTGAGGCCCTGAGGGGCTCGGGATGATTTCGGATGGTCATCGGAAAGTTTGGACTTGAGAGATTTCAGTTGGTGCTGCTGGTTCTGGTTTTCCGCATCAGCGGAAGGTAGATTGTAGATGCGGAAGTCACAGGTGTGGTATGGGAGTCGCAGGTGCGGAGTTAGAGACCTAGGGGATTTGCCGCAGAAGAGGGCGAGTGAGCGCACCTGCGAGCACGCAGGTGCGAAGTGGTGACCGCAGATGCGGAGCGAGCTGGGTGAGTAAATTTCCGCAGATGCGGTGGTCGCATGTGCAAAGAATGGACCACAGATGCAGTTTAGCTGGGCAGAAAGTATATAAGGTCCCCTTCGCGAATTTTCTTATATTCCACCATTTTTGAAGACTAGTTTGGAGCTTTTTGAAAGATTTTGAAGAGAGATTCAAGGGGAACACATTGAGGTAACATTTTTGAACCTAAAACTCATTTATATGGTGATATTTGACTGATTAGACATGAAATCTATGGGAATTAAGGGTTAAAATTGGGGGATTAGGGTTTGAAATTTGCAGACTTTGATTTAAAGATTTAAGGGGCCATTTGTTGTCGGATTTGGATGTATTTGGTATGTATGAACTTGTGAGAGTGTAAGGATTCTATTTTTTCAATTTTTATCAGATTTCGAGACGTGGGCCCGGGGGTCAGGTTTGGCCAATTTCAGGATTTTTGATGTAAATTGGTTATTTTCGAGTGGGCTTTGTTCCTTTAGCGTATTTTGATGATATGAATCTGATTTTGACTAGATTCGGGACGATTTGAGCCGAGTCGAGGGGAAAAGGAATCGTGGAGTAGATTTTCATCCGGCTTGAGGTAAGTAATGATTGCAAATCTTGTCCTAAGGGTATGAAACCCCGGACTTCACTATTTTCGAGTGGCGCACATACTAGATGACGAGTGTGTGGCGTACACCGTTGGGAGATTAAGACTTGGTCCATCCCGTAGCAACTAATAAGTTGCGTATTTGATTTCAAATCATATGATACTTTATGTTTTAAGGATACTATGTTTTGGGATGAATGTCGTATTTGGGCCTCGTGCCAAGCGTCTGGACCCCTTGGGGGCTTTTTTACTACTATTTCCTCACTGTTTTGATTTGAAATTTACACTCAGTCATGATTTTACCTGATTACTGTTTAATTAAGTTTCATTACTCCACTTTAATGCATATGAAAGATGTTTTGGGACGAGTTCCTTATTTTTACTGATAGCCCGAGTGGCTTTTGAGAGGTTTCTGACTGAGTGAAGCCGAGGGCCTATGTTGCGAGGATATTATGGGATCGAGCTGCGCCGTATCATGTTACACTGTTTATGATATATGAGAGCCGAGAGCCTGAGTGATTATGCTACGAGATGGCTTGTTATAGAGCTTGGGCTGTAGGAGCCCCTCCATAATCTGTATACCCCCAGTGAGCACAAGTACCTACTGAATGCGAGTGCGGAGTGACAAGTGATTGGGAGGTATAATTGATTGTGAGGTTGTCCAAGGGGCTGATTATGAGTGATTGTGAGGTAAGCCCGAGGGGCTAATTTTGAGTGATGTTATGCCCAAGGGGCAGTTTATGATACATGTTTTTCCCGAGAGGCTACTTATGATTTTATCACTTTCACTCTGAAATTCCATGATGTTACGCGCGGGGACAGTTTATGATACATGTTTTTCCCGAGAGGCTACTTATGATTTTATCACTTTCACTCTGAACTTCTATGATGTTACGCCTGAGGGGAAGTTTATGATACATGTTTTGCCCGAGAGTCTACTTATGATTTTATCACTTTCACTCCGAACTTACAGTACTTCTGTTGAAACCATTGGAAAAATACTTCCAAATTATTTTTACTGAAATTGGCTTTTAAGCATGATGATTTGACCTATGTATTGTTGGGAAGAAGAGCTGTATTTACTGTGAATTTATGACATGTACTTGCGTGATTCTTATTACTAGGACTGTATTTACTTTTATTACTACTGATTTGGCGTATTCACATTACTCCCTGCACCTTATGTGCAGATCCAGGTGCTAGGGCGGAGTAAGTTGTTTACCTGTCCCAGGGGCTCTCGGAGATGTTGCGAGGTAGCTGCACACGTCCGCAACCCTACTTCTCCTTCTTACTTCTGTAGTATTTGCATCTCCTAGACTTATCTTGTATTAGAGATACTGTGTCAGACTTGTATAATTTCTTTAGATGCTCGTGATCAGTGACTTTGGGATTTTGGGTTGTATCTGTTATTCGGCATATCTTAGTCTGTAAAAAATGCTTAAATGAAACTTTTATGAATTATCGGTTTATAAATAATATGAACGGAAGGTTCTTTATGTTTTGAATATTGATTTGGCTGGCCTAGTATCGCGATAAGCGCCATCACGGCCGGGGTAGTTTTGGGGTCGTGACAAGTTGGTATCAGAGCTCTAGGTTGCATAGGACTCACCAGTCATGAGCAGGTTTAGTAGAGGCTTGCGGATTGGTACGGAAACGTTTGTACTTATCTTCGAGAGGCTTCATAACCCTTAGGAAAAATCTTACAATCTTGAATTCTTGTCGTGCGAATCCATTTATTCAGCCAAAAGCGTAACTCTTTGAATTCCTTTCATGTATACGAATGCGCACGTAAGCGCTCGGTATCAACTGTGCATCGACGGCTTGTCATTCCCATGTATGAGTTGAGAGATTGATTTTAGCAAGTTGATAATGGGCCACTCTGGAGGACTTGAGGCCAGGTTTTGTCTGTGGCTTGAGTGCTGAGATTTCAATTGTGTGAGCACGTGCATTTTTGGTACTTATATGTCCGTTGTGTCCCTATTGGTGGGATTTTATGTCTGGATGACTATGTGGTGAGTGTGATTTGATGGTGAGATGTGTTCTGATTATTTGACTATGATAAAAAGAATTGGCTGGAAATGTGGTAAGAACTATAGAGTGTTTGAAATCTGTCTCGAATTGGCATATGGCCTCGAGTTGTGAGTGTATTGAAGGACCTTTCATGCAATTTAGTGGCGGAGTGAATTGGATCTTCCTGTTGTGTTATGAGTTCCTGGTGATGTTTCCTGGTGATGTCTTCTGGGCTGACCAATGCCCCAGCAGTGCTCATGTATCTGATTAACAGTGTATTCTAGCCGTATTTGGGCTCCTTAGTTGTTGTATTCATTGGTGACATCCTGGTGTACTCACGTATCCAGGAGGATCATACTCAGTGTTTAACGATTTCATTACAGAGATTGAGGGAGGATAAAATTTATGCAAAGTTCTCCAAGTGTGAATTTTTGGCTCAGTTCAGTAGCATTCTTGGGGCACGTAGTGTCCAGTGAGAGTATTCAGATAGTCAGACACGTGTGGGGGGAGCTTTCAGGGCTCAAGACTACTTTGACCACAGCTTCAGTGTTAGTTATGCCATTAGCTTCAGGTTCTTATACCGTGGATTATGATGCCTCGAGGATAGGCATGGGTGGTGATTTAATGCAGGAGGATAAGTGATCGCGTAAGGGACACGATTTTGTAAAGGGTATAGAGAGATATTAGTTTGAAGCTAAGCAGTCGGGGATACCTCCTGCGGGGTGTCCTGAGGTTGTGTGATCCTTATGTTGTTTTGTAACAAGCTCTCTTTTGCCAATAAATGATATATGTTGCAATTTGAGTTTAGATCGCTTGGGGAAGTTTGCATGACTATTACAATGGTGAATACGATATTTGTAGACGGTTTGAGATATTTGGTGGTTTGTGTTATATGAGCTTACGAAGGTTTTTGTTGAATCTCACTGCGGTATTGTGGCGGTGATAGCGTATGAGCATTATGAGTTATTGTTTGTTTTTATCTATGGTTTTGATCTGAATGGGGGAGTCTGCTAATGATTAGTTTATTGCCCGTTTATGTGTTGTATTGGTTTCAGTTTGGGGTATTCTGGTGGATCAGTTATGACCTGCAGAGGTGGAATCTGAGAATGACTCGAGAAATGGAAATTTTTGGATACAGGTTGCATTATACTCTATGGGAATATGGGTCTTATTGCATGATTGAGTTGTTATTCGTAAAGGAAGTAGTGTGCGTAAAGTAGGAATTTTCTTGGTTGCCTAGGGGTGTGGGTTACTCCCTTGAGTGTTGGTGTGTTAATGGGGTACAGGTCGTTCGATCTGCTTGATCAGTTTAAGTGATAATTGCGTAGATTGGGTGAATCTGGAGAATGGTTTTGATGGATTCAGGGTTTATATATCATTGTGGATTCTACATTCCGATATCATGAAAGGGAAGGATAGTTCGAATTCATCGAAAGTCTCTTTAGAGTAAGTATTTGAGATGTGGTACTTTGGGGTACTTGAGAGATATTCAGCGGTTTATGAGACTTATAGCGATGTGGTTCTATGCTAGGGTCTCGCGTGGTGATTTTTGGTAGAGGATTTTGGTACTATGGCAAGAAGAAAGAATCAATAGGAAGGTAATTCAGAAGGGACTCGGAGAAATAGGACAGCTTGGTAGTAGATTGGATCGGCATGGTAATTGGTAAGATCGGTCCTTTGGGGTGCTTATGGTGTGGTAAGGTTCTACGTGTGATTCATGACGATGCTCTTGGGTTTTGGCGACCTGCGTAGCTTGGTTAAGTTAGAGGGATTCAGTCCTGACGGTTTGGTTAAGTACAAATGGATTTTTGAGAGTTCTAGATGGATTCTACCGTAGTTTGAGATGTATATTTTCTACTGGTGCGTGGGGCATGTGGCATATCATAATTTTCTCCATAATGAAATCAAATAGAAAGTTCCTTGTTAATTGAGTATGTAGTTTCTTGCGACTCAGAGTGGGTTAGAGATTTGTCGTATCGTTCATATGGTGTCATAATGGGTGCGATGTGTGGTGTAGTATTGAGAATGCGGGTACTAGGTCACGAGGAAATTTGAAAGGAACATTCTGAATTCTTAGGTAGCATGGATGATCTCAAATGACCAGATAGATGGTGTTGGCTCGATGAAGGTATAAGTTTCGGAAAAGACATTGTGTTTTGATTTATGGATACTTCATTGGTGTGGCGGTACTCTCCTTGTTGGTCGGCTGAGAGTATTCAAATTTGGCCTTGTAACACAAACGAATTGTAAGGGTATCCCTCGTGGTATGATCATGTATTAGGGAAGTATTAGACATTTAGGCGACGGAGTTGAGATTGGATATGGTGATTTGTGTGCTCGGAGGGTTTTGAGTCTGGGGACTCGAATGAGGAGATGATATCATAGTTGAGGGTTGTAGAGACGTAGCCAAGGTTAGCCAGGGATTAGTGTGTTGTGATTCAGTCATTATGGACCTTCGGATGGTCATTTGTCTATTGTGTATGACCAAAGTTGATTTAGGGTTCATTGGTAGACCTAGTATGGGTGTGTTCTGCACCGGGTTAGAATTGTTGGCTCTGAATTGCTATTGTTGAGGGATGTACCACCCAATTTTCATTGAGTTTATTCGTGTTCTGGAGTGATCTATGAGTAACCCTTCGTTGTTGTGAGGAGTTGTGATTGTTGGTTATATGCACGTATGGTGCGGATCTATTTGGGCTTTATAGCTGGATTAGAATAAGGTAAGTAATTGGGTATTGCAGGATTTAAACGTATCGGTTAGGTTCTTTCAGGTTCGTGTGGCATGGTATCTCCCGTTTCCCCGTGGTTATGGCAATGCACTTTGAGTACTTGATATCAAATTGCTCATGGTTATTGGTTGTGAGCATGGTGACTTGAGGTGTCTCATGTGGACCAGTGTTTGGATAGGGTCGCGCATTGCAGCGAAGTTATGTAGAGATATGATCCTTCGGGTTAGGTTTGTGTGTTCTGGTTCTACGATATGTGATGGGTTCTCAGCACTCTGTTGTGGTGGTAGTGGTGAGCTTACGGTACAGCTCTCTCATTTGAGTCATTTATCCATGATTTGAGTACATTTGGACTGTTGCTTATTAGTGTGCGGGTCGCACGGGTTGTGGCTTTAGATTGTATCGACGTGTCATGTCACTGGAGTGGTTGGGTTGGATGAGATGAGGTCATCGAACCTAGAATGGGTGTTATCAGATCTGGTTGCGGCATATTTGGGAGGATATTGACGCTGATCGGCTTAGAAATTTTGCTATATTTCCTGTCGAAGAGAGAGAGTTCCATCACTGATTGATATGACGAATGGTTATGGGTTTCTGCGTGTTTCTTTCATCATTGGCAGTATATGAAGGTGTTACAACGGGTCTCTGTTGGTTAATAAGGTTATTTCCGGCATTGGATTGCTTGAGCAGCTACTGTGATTAGAAATTATCGCTACGTGTGTTTGAGTTATGTGGGATATCATGGGATGTCGTCTTGAGTTATGACTATGGTTGGATACGGCTTGTTCAGACTTATACAATGTGTGGATGCGTGATTGTGATCTTATAGAAAAGTTCGGATGTGGAAATTGGATTCTAAGGCTTATGGGGTAGGTTGGATGAAGAAATTTCAGATGTGTTTTGTTATCAGATCTATGCGGGGATGGGTGACATGGGATCACCCCCGAGTATGTGTGTGGTAAGGTTATTTGGCGATTTGAAGGCTTTTTGAACAACTCTTGGCACGTTCGAGGACGAACGTGTGTTTAAGTGGGGGAGGATGTAACGACCTAGCCGGTTATTCCGAGATATTAGCCATGTTTTCCCCATTTTTCTGATTCATTCTTGTATGTCTCAGCTCTTTTATGTTGCGTTGGGTTGATTGGTTCGGGTACGGAGTGATTTTGGAGAGAAATGAGACACTTAGTCTCTTAAGTTGGTGATTTAGTTGGAAATGTTAACCGAAAGTTGACTTATACGTAAATGATCTCGAAATTTGTTTTTTATGGTTTGGATAGCCTCTTTAAGTGATTTGGGACTTAGGAGTGTGTTCGGAATATTATTAGGAGGTCCGTGGTAGAATTAGGCTTGAATTGGCGAAATTGGATTTTTGGCGATTTCCGGTCGGCAGTAGAAAATTAGCTATCGGGGTCAGAATGGAATTCCGGAAGTTGAGATAGGTTCGTAGTGTCATTTGGGATGTGTGTGCAAAATTTCAGGTCATTCGGATGTGGTTTGGTTGGTTTCGGCATCGTTGGCGAATTTTGGATGTTTAGAAATCCTTAGGCTTGAATTTTGGGTTAATTTGGTGTCTTAATGTTTTTTTGAGTGTTTCGAGGGTTCAACAAAACTCAGGTGATGATATATGACGTGTGGGTATTTTTGGTTGAGGCCCCGAGGGACTCGGGATGATTTCGGGTGGTCATCAGAAAGTTTGGACTTCAGAGATTTTAGTTGGTGTTGTTGGTTCTGGATTTCCACACCTAGGAAGGTAGATCGCAGATGCGGAAGTCGCAGGTGTAGTATGGGATTCGCAGGTGCGGAGTTGGAGGCCTAGAGGATTTGCCACAGAAGCGGGCGAGTGAGCACACCTGCGAGCCCGCAGGTGCGAAGTGATGACTGCAGATGCGAAGCGACTGGGTGAGTAAATTTCCGTAGATGTAGATTATTTCCACAGATGCGGTGGTCACATTTGCAAAGAATGGACCGCAGATGCAGTTTAGTTGGGCAGAAAGTATATTAGGTCCCGTTCGTGAATATTCTTATATTCCACCATTTTTTTAAGACGGGTTTGGAGCTTTTTGAAGATTTTGAAGAGGGATTCAAAGGGAACACATTGAGGTAATGTTTTTGAACCTAAAACTCAATTCTATGGTGATATTTGACTGATTAGACATGAAATCTATGGGAATTAAGGGTTAAAATTGGGGGCTTAGGGCTTGAAACTTGGATACTTTGATTTAAGGATTTGAGGGGCCGTTTGTTGTCGGATTTGGATGTATTTGGAATATATACCCCTAACTCCCATATTAGCTCCTTGTGGATTCGACCCCGACTCTTAGTTGGGTTTCTATAATTGCAAACGACCATTTCATACCTTTTTAAAGGTGTGCATTTGGACGCGATCAAGGTTCAGTGGAGGGGTCAACCACTCAAGGAGGCGACTTGGGAGACCGAGGAGGACATGCGGAGCAGATATCCACACCTGTTCAGCACTTCAGGTATGATTCTAGACCCGTTCGAGGACAGACATTTGTTTAAGAGGTGGATAATGTAACGATCTGATCGGTCGTTTTGCTTTCTAGATCCCTGTTCCCCTAAATATGACTCTTCGTATATGCTTTTTCTGTTTTATGACTTGCGGGGATGATAAGTTTGGAATTTGGAAGGGTTCGGGTTGAAATCAGAACACTTAGTTCCTTAATATTGGCTTTAAAGGGGTAAGTTTGACTTGGGTTAATATTTCAAGTAAACAACCTCGGAACCAGGATTTGACGGTCCCAATAGGTTCGTATGATGATTTTGGTCCTGGGCGTATGTTTAGATCGGGTTTTGGATGACCCAGGAGTGTTTCAGTGCATAAAGTTATAAGTTGGCACATTGAAGGTTTTAAAGTTGTAGGTTTTGGTGTTATCGAGGTCCGTTTGGGATTCGAGCCTGGGAATAGTTTCGTATGCTGATTTAATACTTGCACGCAAAATTTGGTGTCATTCCGAGTAGTTTAAGTATGAATCGACGCGTACGGAGTAGGTTGGAAGAACTTGAAGTTCATTAGTTGATTCGATTTGGTTTGGGGTGTGATTCTTAGTTTTGGTGTTTTTTTCTGCGTTCCGAGGGTTCGAGTAAGTCTATATCATATTTTCAAACATGTTGGTATGTTTAGACGGGGCCTCGAGGGCCCCGGATGCCGTTCGGACGATGTGCGGAAGTCGTTTGGCCTTGGATGAAAAGCTGAAGCATCCAGCTTCTGGTGCAATCGCACCTGCAGTGGGCCAACTGCATGTGCGAGCTTGTAGAAGCAATCCAGCAACCGCAGAAGCGGCCAACATAGGCAGCCCAAAAACGGCAGATGCAGGTGAGGGTGCGCACCTGTGAACACGTAGGTGCGATGGAAGCTACCGCAGAAGCGGCCAAAGCCGCAGGTGTGGCACACGCAACACAGCAGCGGTTCCGTAGAAGCGGGCCTGAGGTCCGCAAATGTGAAAGAAGGCCAACAGAGGTGGAGCTGCATCTGTAAGGCTTTTTTCGCAGATGCGGCCATGAGCTTCATAAGCGGAGGTCCTAGAGACAGAAAGGTTCATTTATTACGGGACTTAGGCCATTCTTGACCCATTTCTCTCACTTCTTGGGCAATTTTGGAGCTTATTAGAGAGGGGTTTTCACCTAGCTATTGGAGGCAAGAAATTTCTATCCGATGTAAGTTAAATACATAGATTATGGGTAGAGTTTAACATGTAAAATTGTGGAAATTATGGGTTTAGATGAAAAACCTAGGTTTTAATAAAAATGAGATTTAACCACAAAAATGGTTATGGAATTGGGTGAAAGTTATATATTTGAGTTCGTGAGGTGATGGGTAACAACTTTCTTCAAAAAATTTCAGAATCCGGGCATGTGAGCCGGGGGTGAGTTCTTATGAATCTTCCAATTTGGGTTGGGTAATTACTTTAATAGCTAAGTTATTAATTCTTGAGCATATATTGATTATTTTATGTAATATTTGGCTTGTTGTGGATTGTTCGGCACCAAGTGGGGTCTTTAGAGTGAATTTGTGGCCGGAAAGTGAGCTTTGAGACGAGGTAAGTCTATTGCCTAACCTTTTAAGAGGGAATTTACCCCATAGGTGGGTTAAATTGCTATTTGCTCCTAATTATGGGGGCTACGTACGCACGAGGTGGCGAGAGTCCTTGCATAGCTACTAATTATGCTTATATCCGGGTAATTTAGGACCCAAGTCATGAAATACTTGTAATGTTTGCATCCTATTTGTTAATTAAAGTCCCTAAATTATATTGGAACTTGATAGAGGAATTGTAAAAGACCGACTTCCAGTTACTTAGGTTTTGGCGAGATACTTGACCGATAATAGAAATTGTGTTTCTTTGTGTATTAGCCTTGTAATAACTTTTAAACCGAATGTTTATAAAGTATCCTCTTTTCTTGTGGAGCGGGTCGAACGCCTCGATAGTAGATAGATGCATCTATGGTTCGAGTAGCTCGACCTTCAGCAGTGTACACATTATTCTGGATCGGACCGTACGACCTTGGCATAATCATGCATAATAATACTCGAAGCTTAATTATATTTGATATTACTTCATGACTTGAGAGGTTAAAATTATATAAGACAGTAAATTGATTTGGGATTTACCATCTGTGAAAGATTTATTTATTTCATGTTTGTTATTGAGTTCTTATTATTATTACATAGCCCATGTTTATTTAAAATTACTGTATTTTTATTGTTAGCCCATAGTAGGTGTCGATGTCGACCCCTCGTCACTACTTCTTCGATGTTAGACTAGATACTTACTGGGTACATGTTGTTTATGTGCTCACGCTACACTTCTGCACTATCCGTGCAGGATTTGAGGCAGGTGCATCTGGCAATCATACAGGCGCCATCCTCGTTACCTTGAGGCCTAGTGGTGAGCTACTTCCTGTGCCGTTCTGCAGCACCTAGAGTCTCGTTTTTGCACTCATTTTCTGTCTATTTTTATTTCAGACAGTAGTTAGAGTGTTGTATATTTTACTAGTGCTCATACATTTGTGACACCAGGTCTTGGCAAAAATACTAGTAGACTTTATGGTTTTGGGGTATTATTATCACTATGATTGCACTCAGTTGCTTTCGTTTTATTTATTAAATCTTCTTCTTCTTAATCTCTTAATCAATGGAATTTAATTACTTGGAAACTTATTAAAAAGAGTAATTACGCAGTTAGTTCACTGTTGGCTTGCCTAGCGGCGACGTTGGGCGTCATCACGGCCTACATGAGAAATCGGGTCATGACATATGCCTTAAATATATTCATAAAGTAATGAATAGACTAAAACTACAAATGCATATCTAAGCTAATATACTCAAACAAAAGGCCGTACCACCAAATATATTATAAATGACTTATCAAATGGATTAACCGATAACGAAATTGTAAATAAGAATTAGCACACTAAAATGTATTATGTTTGTGTTCATTAAGTTAAACAATACCTAAGGTATAAATTCAAATTCAACTTAAAGAAGGTTAGAGATTCGTGTTGATAACGTATTATGAAATAAAAGCAATATATCAAAATATAAATAAGAAACATAGATAGAAAGAAGGAGAAGTTGTTCTTCTTCAATTGTGTGATTTTACCCATTTGTTACATAACCTTATATAGGCATGAAAAGCAAAAAATCACTATTGTAAAACAATAAGAGGAATGGCTACTACATAGTAAATGTAATGGGACTCAAAATGGGCATCCATATTATGATGACCCAAAAGGTCATCTCGTGTTAATTTAGAAAAAGAACTGTATTTCGAGGCCCCGAGAAATGAATTTTTAAAGAAAATTGTTTTCTGAAAATAATAAAGACTCTTGAAAATGAACTATAATGTCAAATCTGTGTTACCGAGCCTGTATTATGGTTCCGGAGCCCGGAACAGGTTCAAAATGTGTTATGTGAGTTATCTGTTAAATTTGGAAAGAAATGGACTTGGTTTGACGTGTTTCGGATCAAAATCGGAAACTTAGAAGTTATGAAGTTTGAGAAAATTCTATAGATTTTGGAGTTTAATTCATTGTTTTTGATGTTATTTTGGTGGTTATATTACTCGAATAAGTTTGTAGGATGATTTTGAAGTCGTGCGTATATTTGGTTGCGAGCCCCGAGGGCTCGGGTGAGTTTCGGGTAGGTGTCGGGGTGCAAAAAGGGTGAAAAATCGGGTTTTTGGGGCTGTTTCCGGTGTCTGAGATTTTTATACGATGCGATCGCATAGGTTGCCCCGCGATCGCGTAGTGTAGTGTGAGGGGGGTTTCTATGACTCTATGCGATTTCATAGACACTTCCGGGTTCGCGTAGAGTATAGGAGAGCTGGGGAGGGGGCAGGATATTTTTCCTTCTACGGTCGCACCAATCAGTCCGTGATCGCTTGGGTCCACATTCGGTCTCTCTGTGATCGCGTAAGTCTAAGTCCAGTACTCTCCGCGATCGCAGGGCACATGTTGCGATCGCGATAGCCAATTTCAGCCAGTGATTTTTAATGTTCAAAAACAGAATACCATACGGGATTTTCACATTCTTTCACCATTTTCTTCTTCTCCACTCTTCATGGGCGATTCTTAGGAGACCATTCCACCATATATTGATAGGTAAGTGTACTTAACTATAGTTTCTTCCATTTTCCTTCATCAATCACTAAATTCTAGGCCTAAAAACATGGAATCAAGGGTAGAAATTGGGGGTTTTGGGTAGAGTTAGGGCTTTTGAAAATTTTGGGAATTCAACCTCATTTTGGGGTCGGATTTCAAAACAAATTGTATATTCGAGTTGACTTGCATTCTTGGAGCCGAGGTAAGTGTTTGGCCTAACCTTAGCTTGAGGGAATAGGTATAGAGTCTTATTTGCTATGTGTAATTCATTTCCAACGTATAGGTGAGGTGACGGGTACCTACATGTTGTGGTCAAGCATGCCCGTGACTTGAATTTTGATGAATTATTTAATGTTCTTTGATATTCTCCGTGTTGTGAATTATTGGGAATCTTGAAAGTGGTACCTTGAGGCTTGAGGTTACTTCATGACGTAAAAAGTTCTTTATTATGTGTACGGTTGAGGGTTTACAGTTGATATTATACTTTTGAGTGAGATTGGTTATAGCTGAGTCATTTGTCGGGACAATAGAAATTTTGTTGATTATTTTTGTACATTTGAAATGTCGTATTGTTAAACTTTCATATCAATTGCGGCTTTTGCACTCATCATGCACAAGGGAACATTCTGTGCCGATGATTACTATTTATGCACGAGGGAACATTCTGTGCCGATGATTACTATTTATGCACGAGGGAACATTCCGTGCCGATGATTATTATTTATGCAAGAGGTAACATTCTATGCCGATTGATTTTTATTTATGCGCGAGGGGACATTCCGTGCCGATTGACTATTATTGATGCACGAGGGAACATTCCGTGCCGAGTCATTATTATTTATGCGCGAGGGGACATTCCGTGCCGTGTGATCTTGAGGCTATACACGAGGGGTCATGCCGTGTCTTCTCCTATCTATTTTACTTGTTTCGAGTTGTCATTTCCATCTTTACTTCTACATTCCAGTTAGTACTTGATTCTACTATTTTAGCCATTGTTTCCCCTCTTATCCCCAGCATGTTCTTCCCCGTAACTGTATTCTTGTTTATTTTCTACTATACTATTGAACTGCACAGGTACAATTTATTGTCTTGTTCTAGCCTCGTCACTACTTCGCCGAGGTTAGTCTCATCACTTACTCAGCACATGGGGTCGGTTGTATTAATGTTACACCTGCACTTCTTTATGTGTTACAGATTACGCAGTCGGACCCAGTGGTCATCGTTAGTGGGAGTGTCCTTCAGTCCATTCAAGACGACACCGAGGTAGTTCCGCAGGCGTTCATGTATATCGGCGTCCCTGTCTATCTTTCATTCTGTCATATATGTGTTTTCCAGACAGATATATCATTTTATTTTCAAACTCTTGTTTTTAGTCAAATCTTAGACTGGTTCGTTAGGTTGTGACTCCATTTCTGGGTTTTGTACTTAAAGGGATTTATTCGTTATTAGTTATTGTTATTTATATTTTGTTAATGCTTCCGCAATTTGTCTCAATTATCTAGTCAGTGTTTGTTATTTTCACTTGTTAATAAACCAGTTCAGTTAACACGTTGGCTTGCCTAGCAGGTGCAACGTTAGGCGCTATCACGACTTGAAGGTGGGATTTCGGGTCGTGAGAAGTTGGTATCAGAGCACTAGGTTGCTTAGGTCTCACAACTCACGGACAAACTTGGTATAGTCTGAGGGATCGGTACGGAGACGTCTGTACTTATCCCCCAGAGGCTGCAAAGTTAGGAATAACTTCACTTTTCTTCTTTTCTGTCGTGCGATTTGAATTATAGATGCTAATTGAGTTTCGATTCTATTCTCTCGCAGATGGCGATAATGCGTGCTTCCTCATCTACCGTTCAGCAGCCCAATTCTCCTGTTGCAGATCCTACGAGGGGCCGAGGACGTATTAGAGGTCGAGGCAAGGGTAGGGCACAGCCTAAGGCAGCAGCCCCAGTAGAGGACCCACAAGTAGACTTTGCCGGTGCGGTTCCTACTCAGACAGTTCCAGCTGGACCAACTTAGGTCCCAGAGGGGTTCATTTCCACCCCGGTGCTTCAGGACGCTCTAGTCCGCTTAGTGGGACTCATGGAGAGTGTGGCTCAGACCAGTCTTCTTCCTACTGCACCGGCCGTCTCTCAGGCTAGGGAAGGGACCCCCCCCCCCCCCCCCCCCCCCCCCCCNAGTTAGATCCTCAGTTCCAGACTCCGGTACCTCATACGGCCAGAGTAGATCAGCCGAGCATTGTGGCCCCGGTAGTTGAGGGAGCAGCTATGTTAGCGGATGCTTTATGGAGATTGGATAGATTCACCAAGTTATTCACTACTATATTTACTGGTGCACCATCAGAGGATCCCCAGGATTATTTGGACAGTTGTCATGAGGTTCTTCGGAACATGGGCATAGTAGAGTCCAATGGAGTTGATTTTGCTACTTTTCTTCTTTAAGGTTCCGCCAAGACTTGGTGGAGAGACTATTGCTTGACCAGGCCAGCTGGGTCTGCACTATTGACTTGAGCTCAGTTCTCCGAGTTATTTGTGGGGAAGTTCCTTCAAGTTACTCAGAGGGAGGATCTTCGGAGGCAGTTTGAGCGCCTCCAGCAGGGATCTATGTCTGTCACACAGTACGAGACTAGGTTCATCACTCTAGCTCGGCATGCTATTATGATACTCCCCACTGATCGTGAGAGAGTGAGGACGTTTATTGAGGGTTTAGCTCAGTCCATCAGGCTTCAGATGGCCAAGGAGTCAGGTACTGATATTTCATTCCAGGATGCGGTCAATGTGGCCAAGAGGATTGAGATGATTATGTCACATGGTGGTTGTCAGGGGGATGACAAGAGGCCCCGTCACTTCGGTCGATTCAGTGGAGCCTCATCTGGGGGCAGGGATTCTTTCGGCAGAGGTCATCCTCCCAGACCCTATCAGTCGGCACTTCAGGTAGCTCACAATGCACCGCCATCTCCTATTGGTGCACCACTAGCACCTATCAGTGCACCACCACTTCAGAGCTTCTAGGGCGGTTATCAGGGTTGACAGGGCCAGTTCCAGTGTCAGCAGCCACATCAGCGGAGGCCTTGTTATTCTTGCGGTGGTTTGGGGGATATTTCTAGGTTTTGCCCTCCGAGGTTTTGGTGGGTCTCAGTATCAGGGTTATCGTGCCATGGTTCCCGCATCATGCACACCCCCACCCCCTCAGCCAGGTAGGGGTGGCGGTCGGGGTGCCAGAGGTGGAGGACATGCTACGAGAGGTAGAGGTCAGGCCGTAGTAGGTCAACCCAGAGATGCTCAGGTTGGAGGGGCTCATCCCCGGTGCTATGCTTTTCCTACCAGGCCTGATGCTGAGGCTTCTGATGCAATTATTACAGGTACGGTTTCAGTTTGTAGCCGAGAGGATTTGGTGTTTTTTGATCCGTGTTCTACATTCTCCTATGTGTCTTAATATTTTGCCCCTTTGAGTATGCCCCATGATTCCTTGAGTACTGTTGTGCATTTGTCTACACCGTAGGGTAATTTTATAGCGGTAGATCGAGTCTACCATGCTTGCCTAGTAGGTATTGGTGGTTTGGAGACTCAGGTTGATCTTTTTCTTCTTGATATGGTTGACTTTGATGTTATATGATGGATTGGTTATCCCCCTATTATGCTATTCTAGACTTTCATGCCAAGACAGCGACCTTGGCCTTACCAGGCGTACCTCATTTGGAGTGGAGAGGGACTCCTTGTCATTCTTCTAGTAGAGTTATTTCTTATATGAAGGCTCGGCACATGGTCGAGAAGGGTTGTTTGGCCTATCTGGCCTATGTTCGTGATTCTAGCGCCGAGGTTCCTTCCCTCGAGTCTGTGCCCGTGGTCCATGAGTTTCCAGAGGTATTCCCTGCTGACCTGCCGGGTATGCCACCCGACAGGGATATTGATTTTTGTATTGAGTTAGCTCAGGGCACCCAGCCTATTTCTACTCCGTCGTATCGTATGTCCCTGCTAGAGTTGAAGGAGTTGAAGGATCAGTTGTAGGATTAGTTGGATAAAGGCTTCATTAGTCCTAGTGTTTCTCCTTGGGGTGCTCCAGTATTGTTTGTCAAGAATAAAGATGGCTCGATAAGGATGTGTATTGACTACCGGCAATTGAATAAGGTTACTATTAAGAACAAGTATCCTTTGCCGAGGATTAATGATTTATTCGACCAGCTTCAGGGTGCTTCAGTGTTTTCCAAGATTGACTTGAGATCTGGTTACCATCAGCTGAGGATTAGGGCGTCTGATGTCCCTAAGACAGTCTTTCGCACTCGTTATGGGCATTATGAGTTCTTGGTTATGTCATTTGGGCTGACAAATGCCCCCGCTGATTTTATGGAGTTGATGCACCGAGTGTTCAGGCCTTATTTGGACTCGTTCGTTAATGTTTTCATTGACGATATATTTATATACTCCCGTAGCCGTGAGGAGCATGGGCAGCACCTTGGGATCGTCCTCCAGATTTGAGGGATAGTCAGTTGTATGCAAACTTTTCCAAGTATGAGTTTTGGTTGAGTTCAGTTGCATTTCTAGGCTATGTGGTATCACCAGAGGGTGTTCAGGTAGGTCCCAAGAAGATTTCAGCAATTAGAGATTGACCTAGACCCACCTCAGCCACAGAGGTCTGGAGTTTCTTGGGCTTAGCAGGTTATTATCGCCCGTTTGTGGAGGGCTTTTCATCCATTGCATGCCCAATGACCAGGTTGACTCAGAAGAGTGCTCTGTTTAGGTGGTCTGATGAGTGTGAGTGATCTTTCATAAGCTCAAGACAGCCTTGACCACGGCACCAGTGTTAGTTTTCCCACAGGTTCAGGATCGTATACCGTGTATTATGATGCTTCACGGGTTGGGCTTGGTGCAGTGTTGATGCAGGATGTCAAGGTTATATCCTATGCTTCTCGTCAGTTAAAGGTTCATGAGAAGATCTATCCAGTTCATGACTTGGAGTTAGCAACTATTGTGCATGCATTGAATATTTGGAGGCATTATTCGTATGGTGTGCCATGTGAGGTGTTCACGTATCATAAGAGCTTACAGTATATGTTCAAGCAGAAGGAGTTGAACATGAGGCAGAGGAGATGGTTAGAGTTGCTGAAGGATAATGATATTACCATTCTTTATCATCCGGGGAAGGCCAATGTGGTGGCCGATGCTTTGATCCGAAAGTCAGCCAGTATAGGTAGCCTTGCCTATTTATCAGTCAGAGAGAAACCTCTTTCTTTGGAAGTTCAGGCTTTAGCCAACCGATTTGTGAGATTGGAGGTTTCTGAGACTAGCAGTGTTTTGGCCCATATCGTGGCTCGTTCTTCATTGTATGACCGTATTCGGTCCAGGCAGTATGATGATTGCCATTTATGTTTTCTTAGAGATAGATTCAGGCACAGAGATTCCAAGCAGGTTACAGTGGATGATGAGGGAGTTTTGAGGATGCAGGGTCGTATTTGTGTGCCTGATATTGATGGAATTTGTGAGTTGATTCTTCAGGAGGCCCATAGTTCCCGGTATTCTATTCATCCGGGCGTCGCAAAGATGTACCAGGACTTGCGGCAGCATTATTGGTAGCGGAGGATGAAGAAGGATATTGTAGCTTATGTAGCTCGGTGCTTGAATTGTCAGTAGGTTAAGTACGAGCACCAGAGACCCGGTGGTTTGATGCAGCAGATTCAGCTTCCCGAGTGGAAGTGGGAGCGTATCACCTTGGACTTTGTAGTTAGACTTCCACAGACTCAGAGGATGTTTGATGCAGTATGGGTCATTGTGGATAGACTGACCAAGTCAGCGCACTTCATTCCAGAATCAGTTTCGTATTCAGCAGAGAAGTTGGCAAAGATTTATATGAGGGAGATTGTTAGACTGCATGGTGTACCCATATCCATTATATCAGACAGAGGTACTCAGTTTACATCCCATTTCTGGAGAGTATTTCAGGGAGAGTTAGGCACGCGGATTGATTTCAGCACCGCATTTCATCCTTAGACAGACGGACAGTCCGAGCGTACTATTTAGATTTTGGAGGATATGTTGCGAGCTTGTGTCATTGACTTTGGTGGTTCATGGGACCAGTTCTTGACTTTAGCTGAGTTTTCCTACAACAACAGCGTCGAGCATTCAGATGGCTCCGTATGAGGCGTTGTACGGTAGACGGTATCGGTCTCCAGTCGGATGGTTTCAGCCGGGAGAGGCTAGATCTGAGTTAGTACAGGATGCCTTGGACAAGGTGAAGATCATTCAGGATAGACTTCGTATAGCTCAGTCCAGGAAGAAGAGTTATACGGATCGTAGAGTTCAAGATTTGGCATTTATGATAGGCGACCGGATATTTCTTTGGGTGTCGCCCATGAAGGGAGTGATAAGATTCGGAAAGAAAGGCAAGTTGAGCCCTAGGTACATTGGTCCATTTGAGATTCTGGATAAGGTAGGAAAGGTGGCCTACAGACTTGCCTTGCCACCTAGTTTGTCAGCCGTGAATCCGGTATTTCACGTATTTATGCTCCGGAGGTATATTGCGGACCCATATCATGTACTTGACTTCAGTGGTGTCCAGTTGGATAGGGATTTGTCTTATGAAGAGGAGTCGGCACACATATTAGACCGACAGGTGCGATAGTTGAGATCGAAGAGTTATCCTTCGATTAGTGTTCAGGGGTGGGGTCAGCCTGTTAAGGAAGCTACTTGGGAGTCCGAGTCCGATATGTGGAGCCGATATCCCCACATTTTCCCCGATTCAGGTACCTTTCTATGTCCGTTCGAGGACGAACGGTTGTTTTAGAGGTGGAGATTGTGATGACCCCAAAGGTCATCTCGTGTTAATTTAGCAAAACTTTGTTTCGAGGCCCCGAAAGCCTCAATTAATCTCACCTCAATGTGCGTGCGCATCTCGGGCGCATATCCGGGAAGCCTTTATGTGGAAATGTGTTAAACAGTTGAATTTATGATAATTAATGGAATAAAGTTGACTTTGGTCAACATTTTTGGTAAACGGACCCGGACCCGTGATCTGACGGTTCCGGAGGGTCCGTAGGAAAATATGGGACCTGGGCATATGCCAGGAATCTAATTTTGAGGTCCCAAGTGCGAGAAATAAATTTTTAAAGAAAATTGTTTTCTGAAAATAATAAAGACTCTTGAAAATGAACTATGGTGTGAAATATGTGTTACCGAGCCCGTATTATGGTTCCGGAGCCCGGAACAGGTTCAAAATGTGATATGTGAGTTATCTGTAAAATTTGGAAAGAAACGGACTTGGTTTGACGTGTTTCGGATCAAAATCGGAGAATTTAGAAGTTATGAAGTTTGAGAAAATTCTATAGATTTTGGAGTTTAATTCATTGTTTTTGATGTTATTTTGGTGGTTATATTACTCGAATAAGTTGTAGGATGATTTTAAAGTCGTGCGTATATTTGGTTTTGAGCCACGAGGGCTCGGGTGAGTTTCGGGTAGGTGTCGGGGTGCAAAGAGGGTGAAAAATATGGTTTTTGTGGCTGTTACTGGTGTCTGAGGTTTTTACACTATGTGATCGCATAAGTTACCCCCCAATCGCGTAGTGTAGTGTGAGGGGGGGTTTCTGTGACTCTATACGATCGTGTAGAGTATAGGAGAGCTGGGGAGGGGGCTGGGTATTTTTCCTTCTACGGTCGCACCAATCGGTCCATGATCGCGTGGGTCCACGTCCGGTCTCTCTGCGATCGCGTAAGTCTAAGTCCAGTACTCTCCGCGATCGCAGAGCACATGTCGCGATCGCGATAGCCAATTTCAGCCAGTGATTTTTAATGTTCAAAAACAGAATACCATACGGGATTTTCACATTATTTCACCATTTTCTTCTTCTCCACTCTTCATGGGCGATTCTTAGGAGACCATTCCACCATAGCTTGATAGGTAAGTATACTTAACTCTAGTTTCTTCCATTTTCCTTCATCAATCACTAAATTCTAGGCCTAAAAACATGGAATCAAGGGTAGAAATTGGGGGTTTTGGGTAGAGTTAGGGCTTTTGGAAATTTTGGGAATTCAACCTCATTTTGGGGTCGGATTTCAAAACAAATTGTATATTCGGGTTCATGGGGGAATGGGTGATCGGATTTTGGTCCGAACCTCGTGGTTGGACCAAGCGGGTCCGGGGTCAAATTTTAGTATTTTTGGAAGAATTATGGAAAATGTATAATTAGGCCTTGGGATTGAGTTATTGAATTATTATTGATGTTATTAAGCAATTATGTCTAGATATTATCGTTTCGGAGTCGGATTCAAGAGGAAAGGCCGTGATTGAGGCTTGACTTGCATTCTTGGAGCCAAGATAAGTATTTGGCCTAACCTTAGCTTGAGGGAATAGGTATAGAGTCTTATTTGCTATGTGTAATTCATGTCCAACGTATAGGTGAGGTGACGGGTACCTATATGTTGTGGTCAAGCATGCCCGTGAATCGAATTTTGATGAATTATTTAATGTTCTTTGATATTCTCCGTGTTGTGAATTATTGGGAACCTTGAAAGTGGTACCTTGAGGCTTGAGGTTACTTCATGACGTAAAAAGTTCTTTATTATGTGTTCGGTTGAGGGTTTACTGTTGATATTATACTTTTGAGTGAGATTGGTTATAGCTGAGTCATTTGCCGGGACAATAGAAATTTTGTACATTTGAAATGTCGTCTTGTTAAACTTTCATATCAATTGCGGCTTTTGCACTCATCATTCACGAGGGAACATTCTGTGCCGATGATTATTATTTATGCACGAGGGAGCATTCCGTGCCGATGATTATTATTTATGCATGAGGGAACATTCTGTGCCGATTGATTATTATTTATGTGCGACGGGACATTCCGTGCCGATTGATTATTATTGATGCACGAGGGGACATTCCGTGCCGAGTCATTATTATTTATGCGCGAGGGGACATTTCGTGCTGTGTGATCTTGAGGCCATACATGAGGGTTCATGTCGTGTCTTCTCCTGTCTATTTTACTTGTTTCGAGTTGTCATTTCCATCTTTACTTCTACATTCCAGTTAGTACTTGATTCTACTATTTTAGCCATTGTTGCCCCTCTTATCCCCAGCATGTTATTCCCCGTAACTATATTCTTGTTTATTTTCTACTATACTATTGAACTGCACAGGTACAATTTATTGTCGTGTTCTAGCCTCGTCACTACTTCGCCGAGGTTAGGCTCGGCACTTACTCAGTACATGGGTTCGGTTGTACTAATGTTACACCTGCACTTCTTTATGTTGTGCAGATTACGCAGTCGGACCCAGTGGACATCGTTAGTGGGAGTGTCCTTCAGTCCATTCTAGACGACACCGAGGTAGTTCCGCAGGCGTTCGTGGATCTCGGCGTCCCTGTCTATCTTTCATTATGTCATATATGTGTTTTCTAGACAGATACATCATTTTATTTTCATACTATTGTTTTTAGTCAAATCTTAGACTGGTTCATGAGGTTGTGACTCCATTTCTGGGTTTTGTACTTAAAGAGATTTCTTCGCTATTAGCTGTAGTTATTTAGATTTTGTTAATGCTTCCGCAATTTGTCTCAATTATCTAGTTAGTGTTCTTTATTTTCACTTGTTAATAAATCAATTCAGTTAACACGTTGGCTTGCCTAGCGGGTGCAACGTTAGCGCCATCACGGCGTGAAGGTGGGATTTCGGGTCGTGACACATATCTACTATTTTCAATATTAATTAAAATATTATATAATAATAATAATAATAATAATAATAATTAGATATATCAATTTAATTTTTTTTATTCCCACATGGAGTTCGATATCTAATTACTAATTTGAATTTGTGCCACGTAAGGCTCATAAAGGGAATTGTTCCCTATCAGAATATTTTTCATTCCTAAGGCTCAAATATTAGACTTCAAATTAAGAGTAGAACGATTTTGTTCATCTCACCATAACCCTTGAGGTATTTTATTATATGAGAGTGAGATTGTCACAACCACTACCATCAAGGAGGAGCAGAAGTATTAGATATTCTTTCGAAGTATTTTGAAATTCAAAATAATTTCTTTTTCCCCCATCAAAATCAGTCATCTAATGCATTCAGGACAAGACACAACCAAAAGAGTGTACAACCTCATTTAGAATCCAGTTTGGGAACATACATTCCCAAGAAAAACCATATACTAAAAAGAAACACAAAACTGCGCTAAGTTATGACAACAGAATCAAACTTCCTAGGAATATATACAAAAGAAACATGCTCAAATATTGACGATATGTTCCAAATATCCTCACAAGCCACTTCAACATCCCAAGAAGACTTTACAATTTTATTCGACATGTCTACTATCCCTTTTGTATCAGAGAAAATATGTGTTTTTCTCCATCCATTTTGAATTGTCCTTTCTATCAGAGAAAATATATAGCTTTTCTAATTGCAAACGCCTCAGCAATCATGGCCTTCCCAACAAACTGAATCGGGGATCTATGGGCGTGAAGCAAAGTACCCTTGTTGTCCATAGCAACTAAACCAATGCTTGAATTTCTTTCAACATGTAGCCTTACATCTGCAAATAAACAAATCTCATCTTCGGGTATAGTTAGTGAAAATTCATAACTTTCTTGTAAAGTACCATTTGGTGAGTTAGCAAGTTTTATTGCAATTAATTCATTATATTCAAATAACACTTTTGCAACAATATCAGAAGGTTCACTTTTTTAATTAAATACTAAAGATTTCTAGCTTTTCAAATATGTCACATGACGATTACAGTCAAGTTTAGCACCATAACACAATCAGAACATTTGTTTGCCGTCTTAATCTTATCATTTTACCATAGAGAGAAATCAACAATACCATCAATGTCATTCCAATTATAAAGACTCAATTTCCATATTTTTTAGATCAGAACAATTACAAAATATATGTTGTACAGTTTTATTTTCTAAGCCACACTTTTACATATACCATTAACCCGGTTCATTCTCTTCCTAAGAATATTACTCACAGGTAAATTGTTAAGCACAAATCTTCTAAGAAAATGTTTATGCTTATTCTTTATTCCAATATCCCATAAAAATTTCCAAAAAGCTTCGGGGAAAGTGTTGATACTCAATTTTTCCCAAAATATTTTTTAAAATTGCATATGTACCTTCAAAATCATGCATTAACAACGATTGGTATTTTAACATAATTTTTCTATATTTTGTCTAATTTATCTAGCATTTTATTTCTAATAAATAATTACAAAATCGCATCATAAATAATTTCAAAAGCATTTCTTAATTAATTTATTGTTTATGGCCCTATTTTATAAGCCAAATTATCTCATAATTAGTCAAAATGGCATCTTTTGGCTATAATTGCAATAACTTTGCAATTATAGCCCAAGTATATAATTTTATACTATTTTTTGACAAAATTAATCGTTTGTCTTTTAAATACTAAACAAACTTTTTAAACTATTGTCTGTGCATGAAATTCATTTTTTTATAATTAGTAGCTATTTTGAAAATTATTTTAAATTAATTTAAGTTGGGTATTTAACAAATAGTCACTCTCATTTTAATTCTAGCCTAATTAAACCAGCCCCCAAACACAACTATCTTAGCCCAAAAACCCCTTAAAAATACCGGCCCAAAAACCTTGAGCCCAATCTGATATGCCCAACCCAATACCCCATTTCAATCCTGACCATTGATCACTCAGATCAACGGTCCAGATCTCCCTTACCTTAATTAAACTAAATGAATCCCCCCCCCCCCAAAACCCTTCTAATTTCTCTCACACACACCCGCCGTCACTCCTCTCTTCTCTCTCAAATCCTCTCAACCAAACCCTAGCTCTCAAGTGTCGTCACCGGCATAAACTCCACCTTGTGATGTTTCTATGCATTCTCCGGCCAGTCCTGGCCTTCTATGCTCCATGGCTCCCTCACACGCTGGATTATTGCTACCCTAAGGTCCTCAAGAAAACCAGAGGCGGTTCAACTCACACTCATGGCCTTTTCGTGTCGTTTTCAGGCCACCCTTGGCTATCCGAGTAAGATCCTTCCATCTCCGGCTAAACCTATGGTTTCTAAGCCTGATTCTCTCTACCTCTGGGTTATCTCTCAGAAACCCTAACTCATCTCTTGACTCTTCAGATCTGCAATAGATCTGAGTATATTCTAAGTTATTTTACTGTTTTCCTTAAAGATCTCTCCGATTTTTCAAAAATGCCTCTTCGTCTTCAAAGTTGTCACGACCCAAAATCCATAAGGTCGTGATGGCACCGGACACCACTGTCAGGCAAGCCAATCATTAAATGGTTAAGTTAAATTTCCTGTTTTAGCATTTTTGAAATCATTACCTTTCACTTTATTACATGATAACTGAATAAAATCCGCTAAGTAAATATGACAGTTTAATATTCCATTTTTTTTATAAAATACATCCCAAACACATCCCAGAGCCCGGTGTCACAAGTGCATGAGCGAATTCTAAGAATTTTACAATTACTACAAAGCTTGTCCGAAATACAATTGGACAAGAAAATTAAAATAAAATGAACACAATACGAGGGAGACTCTGTCAGCTGCGGATCGCCTCCGGATGATGCAGCTCGCCTAAGTCTCCAAACCAGCCACATCGCGATGAAACTACATGTACAACAAAATGCAAAGCAAGTATAGTATGAGTACGAAAATAACGTGTACTCAGTAAATATCCCGTTTAACCTCGAAGAGGTAGTGACGGGAGGTCGATGTGACACTCACTAAGGTCTAAGAAAAAAATTTAAAAAGATATGATATCAGTAATAGGCACACGAGGATGATAAAAACAGTAAACATTAAAGATAACTATAATTCAAATAAATACTGAAAGTAAATAAATAATTACTACTTTATTTTCCCCCAAATATCTTAAATAAACAATTACCATATCTTGTCACTTCAAAATCCATGAAATCATTAACAATTTAACATGTGCATACGGAATAATGACAACCGGCCTGAGCCATCATAATAATCATATATGTGCACTGCCGAGGGTCGAACGGCCCGAACCATAATTACATCTTTCAATCTCGTTGTGGCGTATGGCCCGCTCCCATGAGAATGGGGGAAATAAAACCCTGCTCGCGGAATGTAAATTGCGAAGCGATCACATGCACACACAATATTAACCAGAATGTATCTTTCAATCTCACCGTGGCGTACGGCCTGCTCCCATGAGAGTGGGGGAAATAACACTCCGCTCGCGGAATATAAATTGAAAATCGGTCACACACACAGTCATGCACCATAAACAGTCCACCCCGACTACATCGGGAAAACAAATACTCAAGTAAATGACAAATTTCTCTTTTAAAGGTCACAAAATAGTATTTAAATCTTTTCCAGAAATCCATTTTTTTACCAACTTCCAAGGTTTAAACATTTGAAATTCATCAGCAAAGATACAAGGATGGCAAATAAAACATGCTTGCGGGTCCTAAACTACCCGTACATAAACATAATAGTAGCTACGCACGGACTCCCGTCACTTTGTGCGTGCGTGTGTAGCCCCCACAAATAGTAGCACATGTTTAATTAGTTCACCTATAGGGATAATTCCCCCTCATAAGGTTAGAAAGGAGACTTACCTCGCTCCGAAATTCCATAACCGTCTCCAAGCCCTTCCGACGACTGCAATAGATGCACAACGCCCCAAAACTAACCAAATAACGGCAAAGCAATGAAAATATACTCTAATATTTGTTAATAATCCAAATTATATAAACTCCTATCCCTGCTCAAGGAATTGACCAAAATGCCCTCGGGCCACACGTGCCCGGATTTTGAAACTTCTCGAAGATAAACTCTACCCATAGCTTTACTAGTTCAAATATACAATTTACTCAAATATTCACGCTCAATTCGTGGCTAAAATCAAAATTACCAAATTTCTAGGTCTTCCCTTAAAATCCCATTTTTTATACAAATTCTTATGTCTAATTCCATGTAAGATCACATATTTAGCTTAGGAATGGGAAGGAATCACTTACCTAGTAATGCTTGATGAAAATCCCTTCTTGAATCTCCTCAAAATCGCCAACACCAAATGAAATAATGAAGAAATGGCCAAAAATCTCATTTTAAAAACAATCTGCCCAGCACTGCCCCTCTATGCGATTGCATAAAGGCCACTGTGATCGCATAGGACAAACCATTCTGCCCCAATCTCTGCATTATTCCATCGCACTCTACACCACGCGTTCGCACAAGCCATTCCCAGCTACATCCCATTTTCCTCCTTCGCGATCGCAGACCTCCCACTGTGTTCGCACAAGCCAGCCCCAGGTCTTCTTCACGATCGCACACCAACTCCTGCGATCGCATAAGCTAAAATCTCTCCCTTCAATTTTTCTTCTCCGCGATCGCACACCATGGACCGCGATCGCATAGCACATCAGTGACACCAGAAAACAGTCGTAGCAAAACATAGAAAAATGATCTGAACTCACCCCGAAACACACTCGAAGCCTCCAGGACCCCGTCCAATCACACGACTCAGTCCCATAACATCCCACGGACTTGCTCGAGGATTCAAATCACATCAAAAAACACCAAAATCATGAATCGAACTAAAACTCAAACTTTATGAACTTGAAATTTCAAACTTCCACCTCCGATGCCGAAACCTATCAAATCACGTCCGATTGACCCCAAGTTTTCCACACAAGTCATATTCGACAATACGGACCTTCTCCAACTTCTGGAATCGCATTCTGACCCCGATATCAAAATTTCCACTTCCGGTCAGATTTCTCAAAAACCTTCAAATTTCTATCTTTAGCCAAATGACTTCAAAATAACCTACGGACATCCGAATTCATTTCCGATCGCGCTCCCAACTCCAGAATCACCATACGGAGCTATTCTCATGCTCGGAATCCCAAACGAACATCAATATTACTGAAATGCACTTCAAGCCAAACTTAGGAAATTTCTTCAAAAATGCTGACTTCCACAATATACGCCGAAAAGCTCCCGGATTATCCAAAGCCTGATCCGAACATTCGCCCAAGTCATAAATCATCATACGAACCTGCAGAAACCTTCAAATCCTGATTCGAAGGTCGTTTACTCAAAATTCCAATCTTAGTCAATTTCTCCAACTTAAGGATTCTAAAATGAGAATCTTCTTTCCAATGTGACTCCGAACTTCCCGAAATTTAACTCCGACCATGCACGAGTCATAATACGTGAAATGGAGCTGCTCATGACTTCAAACCGCTGAACGACGCACTAGAACTCAAAAACGGCCGGTCGGGTCGTTACATTCTCCCCCACTTAAACAGATGTTCGTCCTCGAACGTGCTAGGAACTGATCTAGAGTTATCTGAAATCACTGCTTAACACCTCGAGCACCTTCCCGTGCTACCACAACCCAGTTGAGCACATAGTCCTGATCAAACCTGAAGACATTTTATCCATACAATCAGCTCAGAACCCAATTCCAATACTTGAAATTCTCGTCCAGGCCTAGTTCCAATATATAAACAGCGTATCAACTACCATACAATATACCAGAACATGACTGCATACCTTTGCTGAATCAGCACCATGTACCGCATAACTCATCATTTGGCCACAATGACACTCCCTGAACCTTAATAGCCAACATTTCACGAATTTGATGCTCACAATGCACCTTATGATATATATATATATATATATATATATATATATATATATATATATATATATATATATATATATATATATATATATATATATATACATCCTGCTATAACGCTAGCGATACCACGACAATGGAGGAGATGTGTAGAAATTTCTAACCAATTGCAGAGTTAACCAAACATTGAATCCTTCCTCTTGACTAAGACCACCATCTCATTACAAACAAATAAGGGTAATTGTCCTTCAATGTATTTCACATAATCTTATCGCACTAGATCCCTGATCCAAAAATCTCATCTCACCCAGTATGAACTGCTCAGACAACAAATCACCCCAAACATGGCCAACGGTCTCCCATGACACCACAACACGCAAATAGGCCATAACACGAACATGATAAATAAATAAATGACTCGGAAAAGACTAATCAAATCTCGCAACTTATTATGAACTCCTCTCAGAAAATGGAAAGTAAAACACAGAAAATAAATATAGGGGACCGTGCTCAACATCACACTATTACGGCGCACAACCCGATCCAAATAACATGCCCGTGGCGGCGTGCCACCCAACCCAAATAACATAAAATTCATGTAAGAAGAGACACACCGAGCTAAATTTCTCAGTACCACAAATATCGAACATCAGTCACAAGCACGCTAAGTGCAAAATACCATCCTGGGGAGACTGATAAATCCATATGCTACAAAACTTAAGCACAACTGAGGTGCGATATATATACTCTGAATCTCAAGAGCCCCGCCTGCTCGCATAACATCATCAATACACGGAGACTCAACACATAGGGATCTATCAATCTGTTTCACAACTCACATGGCAAAATCACAACATTACATGAATTGGACAAAGATGGAACAACATCTGATATTCCAACACCCCTCTTTGAGGAGAAATATACTGAAATGAACACATCTAACTCACGTGAAGCCCATAATCTTGTTTTAATCCATTCACACACTTCAAGTCGATTCTTCTTGCACTGAACTAGGCTAATAGCTTGATCTGGGTTCATAATAGACCACTTCCTCTCATAATACAAAAGAAGAACCACCATACCCGGGACAAACAACCTGCAATCCACAACCAACTTAGCCGAACGCCTTCCTGCCATAAATCCTCAAATAAGCAATATTGCACTTCCTTATACTTGGTCTAAATCTTCAACCAATCAGGTGACTACATGTCACACTTATACAATCTTCTCGTTGTTACGCTTCCACGACCTTCCACACTAGGTAATATGTCTAAACATCCATAACACCGACCACACTAATACTGCAAACCAATCAAGAACCTATGACCAGGATACAAAGCATTTTTCATCAAACACCGATCTCAGGTGACACTGATGACAATACCAGCTTACTCTAACATTCAAGTCCCTTTTATCGCTCACCCGAGCTCATGACATCCTTGTTAAACCCGAGCTGCAATCTCGATCCTTACTTCCAGTTCCCTACTGCTCACTGAACCTGACATGCCAATATGAAATAGCACAAGAATTCCATCATAACTCCTGAACCATTATTCGGGTGAACACTTCCAACACATAAAACCCTTCTTACTTACCTAAATTCAAGAGAACCATAACAACACACAAGTGAATTCTCACAATCACCCAACATGCAAATCCTTAGATAGTGGTCTATACCACCATAAACCTTCCGGGACCCGCCTACACCTTCAGGCCATAGCACTTGAATGCTTCCAAATGAAATCTATTACGACGGCCGACAATCCCCACACACATCTGCACAAACCATACACATAACTCAATCACACCGAAGAAACTGATCACTGCCGTAAGTACGCCATTTCAACCATGGCTAACCACTCTATCTTCTTCAAATTAGCTTCAATTTCCTCAGGAATAATAGTAACTTCCTTCAACTCATAACAAACTCAATACTATCCTGCACGCTGAAACATATCATAGAACACCCCAACCATCTTCCCTTTTCTCAGAAATTATACTGCAAAAGCTCGACACTTAATCACACTGCTACTGGAACCCTTAAATGCCGCATTCTTAACTTTTGAATTCACTAGGACCGCTATTGAGAGTCACCCACTCTGACTGGCCCCGAATACAATCAACTCCAAAGCTCTTCTAGTACATGAACACACTTTTCAATGAAGCACGTGACTGAGTCACTACCCTACAGCTCGCACATGCTTAAGCATAAATTTTGAATCTTTCAAAGCCTAACCCTGGTCCAACAGGACCAACTTTTGCACACATTCATCAAATCCCACGCACAGTCACCATTTTACTCCTTTCCCTTAGCTGTAATAACTTGCCAACACGCCGACAATCCGCAACCCCATGAGAACACAATCCTACAACCCAACTGCAGGTGGTGGGACTCCCCCACTTAGCCAGAAGCTACTCCTTGTGCCACTCTAGACCCTGCTGAGATCCTTTCCCCTTTGTTAACATGATATTGCTCAACCAATCCGTCCAATTCTTCCAAATTCTCTTGTTAGCATTCCCTAACTACTCAAATTCTCTAGCATCATTCGCCCATTCAGCATCCTACCGAATAGCCACTAGAATCCCTCATAGAAACTTGCCAACCACACGACCGCTAACCTACTCACGGGAGACAACCCACATGTGTAAATCACCAACTGAAACCTTCCAACGACGATGTACTGCACACCCTCTACAACATCAATATCCCATCCTAAGCATGTTCTCATTCACCAACTTTACCATTCCATCCGCTCTTCATGGACATCTACTAAATGTGCTGCAATATCCCCTAATTCACCACTATGATGCCGTTCTCCCACTTTGGTTGAACTCATTCCTTTAAGAACTACCTGACCTCCTTTCCTTACGCCTGGCCTTTTAGAAATTCAGTTGCCGCCTGACACTTCTCACATGTCTTCCTTCATCGTATGCTGCCCAATTCAATATCATTCTGTGTAGCTCTTAAACCAGCAGATCCCCATGACTTCAAACTCTCCGAAGATCATCTTTCTCGAGCTGCCTTCATTAGAAATAGCTATTCACTTCTGAACAACCACACACCATGATCTCTGACAACCGCTTCTTCAATACTACTTCACAACACTCTGACCCAATGCAACCGAAGAACTATAACACCGGCGAACTTAACACATTCTATTCGATCAAAACAATGATACCACATCACAGATGAAAACTCCACCTCGCTTGATAACACCAAGTCTTATTACTTTATCCCCCTGACTTGAACATTCATAGTCCAATTGCCCTTCCTCCGTCGGAACTAAAATACTAAAATCTCGAAATCACCCTCTGAGGAGACCTCCCTTCAAGGCATTCATCACTCTCAACCTACGGGCAAGCATTCTAACATCATATCAACACCGGGTGATAACCAACCGTAAGCACCTTAACAACCTGAGCATAACCTCAAAGTTCCCAGAATCACAGCTACTGAGCTGAAACAACATATTATCCTTCTGCAGGGCCACAACAATAGCCCCAACCAATTACACATGGAAAACATCTCGCATCATATCTGTAGCACCATTTCAATTCCTCAAATTCCCGATTCATAGCAAGCGCTTCACGAATTAAAATATTGGGTAGGAAGAAACATAGGCATAAGCCTCAAAGGAATCGAATTGCACGATGAGGAATCAAGATGGGATGTACTCTTAACAGCCCTGTAGACTCTCAAGATAAGTACAGACGTCTTCGTACCCATCCGCAAGACTCTACTAGACTTGCTCATGACTCGTGAGACCTAAGGGAACCTAGAGCTCTGATACCACGTTGTCACGACCCAAAATCCATAAGGTCGTGATGGCGTCGGACTCCACTGTCAGGCAAGCCAATCATTAAATGGTTAAGTTAAATTTCATGTTTTAGCATTTTTGAAATCATTACCTTTCACTTTATTACATGATAACTGAATAAAATCTGCTAAGTAAATATGACAGTTTAATATTCCATTTTTTTATAAAATACATCCCAAACACATCCAAGAACTCGGTGTCACAAGTGCATGAGCAAATTCTAAGAATTTTACAATTACTACAAAGCTTGTCCGAAATACAATTGGACAATGAAATTAAAATAAATTGAACATAATACGAGGGAGACTATGTCAGCTGCGGATCGCCTCCGGGTGATGCAGCTCACCTAAGTCTCCAAACAAGCCACATCGCTATGAAAGTACCTATGCAACAAAATGCACAGCAAGTGTAGCATGAGTACGAAAATAACGTGTACTCAGTAAGAATCCCGCCTAACCTGGAAGAGGTAGTTACGGGAGGTCGACTTGACACACACTAAGGTCCAACAAAAAAATTTAACAAGATATGATCAGTAATAGGCATACGAGGATGATAAAAACAGTAAAAATTAAAGATAACTGTAATTCAAATAAATACTGAAAGTAAATAACCAATTACTACTTCATTTTCTTCCAAATATCTTAAATAAACAATTACTACTCCATTTTCCCCCAAATATCTTGTCACTTCAAAATCCATGAAATCATTAACAATTTAACATGCGCATACGGAATAAGGACAACCGGCCTGAGCCATCATAATAATCATATATGTGCACTGCCGAGGGTCGAACAGTCCGAACCATAATTACATTTTTCAATCTCGCTGTGGCGTACGGCCCGCTCCCATGAAAGTGGGGGGGAAAACACCCCGCTCGCGGAATGCAAATTGCGAAGCGGTCACATGCACACACAATATCATGCACCATCAACAGTCCACCCTGACTACATCCGGAAAACAAATACTCAAGTAAATGACGAATTTCTCTTTTAAATGTCACAAAATAGTATTTAAATCTTTTCCAGAAATCCATTTTTTTACCAAGTTCAGTAAGGTTTAAACATTTTGAAATTCGTCAGCAAAGATACAAGGACGGAAAATAAAACATGCTTGCGGGTCCTAAACTACCGGGCATAAACATAATAGTAGCTACGCACGGACTCCCGTCACTTCGTATGTACGTAGCCCCCAAAAATAGTACCACATGTTTAATTAGTTCACCTATGGGGACAATTCCCCCTCACAAGGTTATAAAGGAGACTTACCTCGCTTCGAAATTCCATAACTGGCTCTCAAGACCTTCCGACGACTCCAATTGACGCACAATGCCCCAAAACTAACCAAATAACGGCAAACCAATGAAATATACTCTAATATTTGTTGATAATCCAAATTATATAAACTCCTATCTCCGCTCAAGGAATTGACCAAAATACCCTCGGGCCCACGTGCCCGGATTTCGAAATTTCTCGAAGATAAACTCTACCCATAGCTTTACTATTTCAAATATACAATTTACTCAAATATTCATGCTCAATTTGTGGTTAAAATCCAAATTACCAAATTTCTAGGTCTTCCCTTAAAATCCCAATTTTTATAAAAATTCTCATGTCTACATATAAGATCACATATTTAGCTAAGGAATGGGAAGGAACCACTTACCTAGTAATGCTTGATGAAAATCCCTTCTTGAATCTCCTCAAAATCGCCCACACCAAATCAATGAAGAAATGGCCAAAAATCTCGTTTTAAAAACAATCTGCCCAACACTGCCCCTCTATGCGATTGCATAAAGGCCACTGTGATCGCATAGGCTAAACCATGTTGCCCAAATCTCTGCATTATTCCATCGCACTCTACACCACGCAATCGCGCAAGCCATTCCCAGCTGCCTCTCTTTTTCCTCCTTCGCGATCGCAGACCTCCCACTGCGTTCGCCCAAGCCAGCCCCAGGTCTTCTTCGCGATCGCATAAGCTAAAATATCACCCTTAAATTTTTCTTCTCCGCGATCGCACACCATGGACCGCGATCATATAGCACATCAGTGACACCAGAAAATAGCAGCGGCAAAACAGAGAAAAATGATCCGAACTCACCCCGAAACACACTCGAGGCCCTCGGGACCCCGTCCAATCATACGACTCAGTCCCATAACATCCCACGGATTTGCTTGAGACTTAAATCACATCAAACAACACCAAAATCACGAATCGCACTAAAACTCAAACTTTATGAACTTGAAATTTCAAACTTCCACCTCTTATGTCGAAACCTATCAAATCACGTCCGATTGACCCCAAATTTTCACACTAGTCATATTTGAAATTACGGCCCTGCTCCAACTTTCAGAATCGCATTCTGACCCCGATATCAAAGTTTCTACTTCCGGTCAGATTTCTCAAAAACATTCAAATTTCTGTATTTGGCCAAATGACTTCAAAATAACCTACGGACATCCGAATTCACTTCCAATCGCACTCCCAACTCCAGAATCACCATACGGAGCTATTCCCAGGCTCGGAATCCCAAACGGACATTAATATCACTGAAATGCTCTTCCAGCCAAACATAGGAAATTTCTTCAAAAATGTTGACTTCCACAATATACGCCGAAAAGCTCCTGGGTTATCCAAAGCCGGATCCGGACATACGCCCAAGTCCAAAATCATCATACGAACCTGCAAGAACCTTAAAATCCCGATTTGGAGGTCGTTTACTCAAAATTCCAATCTTAGTCAATTTCTCCAACTTAAGGCTTCTGAAATGAGAATTTTCTTTCCAATTTGACCCCGAACTTCCCGAAATACAACTCCAACCATGCACGAGTCATAATACCTGAAATGGAGCTTCTCATGACTTCAAACCACTGAACGACGTGCTAGAGCTCAAAAACGACCGGTCGGGTCGTTACATTCTCCCCCACTTAAACAGACGTTCGTCCTCAAACGTGCTAGGAACTGCTCTGGAGTTATCTGAAATCACTGCTTAACACCTCTAGCACCTGCGTGTGCTAGCACAACCCAATTGAGCACATAGGCCTGATCAAACCTGAAGACATCCTCCTTTATCCATACAATCAGCTCAGAACCCAATTCCAATACCTAAAATTCTCGGCCACGCCTAGTTCCAATATATAAACACAGTATCAACTACCACACAATATACTAGAACATGACTGCATACCTTTGCTGAATCAGCACCATGCACCGCAGAACTCATCATCTGGCCACAATGACACTCCCTGAACCTTAATAGCCAAAATTTCATGAATCGAATGCTCCCAATGCACCTTATGATATATCTATATATACATCCTGCTATAATGTTGGCGCCACCACAACGGAGGAGATGTGTATCAATTTCTAACCAATTGCAGAGTTAACCAAATATTGAATCCTTCCTCTTGACTAACACTACCATCTCATTACAAACCAATAAGGGTAACTGTCCTTCAATGTATTTCACATAATCTTATCGCACTAGATCCCTGATCCAAAAATATCGTCTCACCCAGTATCAACTGCTCAGATAATAAATCACCCCAAACATGGCCAACAGTATCCCATGAAACCACAATGCGCAAATAGGCCATAACTCGAACATGATACATAAAGAAATGATTCAGGAAAAGGTTAATCAACTCAAGCAACTTATTATGAATCCTTCTCAAAAAATAGAAAGTAAAACACAGAAAATAGATATTGGGGACCGTACTCAACATCACACTATTGCGGCGCACAACCCGATCCAAATAACATGCCCGTGGCGGTATGCCACCCGATCCAAATAACATGCCCGTGGCGGCGTTCCACCCGACCCAAATAACATTAAATTCACGTAAGAAGAGACACCCGAGCTAAATTGCTCACTACCACAAATATCGAACATTGGGCACAAGCACGCTAAGTGCACAATACCATCCTGGGGAGACTGTTAAAGTCATATGCTACAAAACTTTAGCACAACTGAGGTGCGATATATATATACTCTGAATCTCAAGAGCTCTCCCCCCCCCCTTATCGCATAACATCATCACTACACTGAGATTCAACACATAGGGATCTATCAAGTCGTTTCACGACTCACACAGCACAATCACAACATTACATGTGTTGGACGAAGACGGAACAACATCTGATATTCCAACACACCTCTTTGAGGATCACTATACTAAAATGAACACATCTAACTCAAGTGAAGCCCATAATCTTGTTTTAATCCATTCACACATTTCAAGTCGACTCTGCTTGCACTGAACTAGGCTAGTAGCTTGACCTGGGTCCATAATAACCCACTTCTTCTCATAATACACAAGAACAACCATCATAGCCGGGACAAACACCCCGCAATCCACAACCAACTGAACCGAACGCCTTCCTGGCATAAATCCTCAAATAAGCAATATTTCACTTCGTTATACTTAGTGTAAATCTTCAACCAATCAGGTGACTACACATCATACTTATACAATCTTCTCGTGGTTACGCTCCACGACCTTCCACACCAGGTAACAAGTTTGCACATCCATAACACATACCACACTAATACTGTAAACACATCAAGAACCCATGACCAGGATACAAAGCCTTTTTCATCAAACACAGATCTAAGGTGATACTGATAACAATACCAGCTTACTCTAACATTCAAGCCCCTTTTCTCGCTCACCCGAGCTCATGACATCCCTGTTAACCCCGAGCCACAATCTCGATCCTTACTTCCAATTCCCTACTGCTTACTGAACCTGACATGCCAATATGAAATAACGCAAGAATTCCAACATAACTCCTGAACCATTATTAGGGTGAACACTTCAACACATAAAAACCTTCTTACTTACCTAAATTCAAGAGAACCATAACAACAGACAAGTGAATTCTCACAATCACCCAACATGCAAATCCTTAGGTAGTGGTCTATACCACCATAAACCTTCTGGGACCCGCCTACACCTTCAGGCCATAGCACTTGAACGCTTCCAAATGAAATCTATTACAACAGCCGACAAGCCCCACACACATCTACACAAACCATACACATAACTCAATCACACCGAAGGTACTAATTACTTCTGTAAGTGCGCCATTTCAACCATGGCTAACCACTATATCTTCTTTTAATCATCTTCAAATGCCTCAGGAATAATAGTAACTTCCTTCAACTCATAACAAACTCAATACTATCCTGCAAGCTGAAACATATCATAGAACACCCCAACCATCTTCCCTTTTCTCAGAAATTATATTGTAAAATCTCGACTCTTAATCACACTGCTGCCTGAAACCCTTAAACGCCGCATTCTTAACTTTTTAATTCACTAGGACCGCTATTTATAGTCATCCACTCTGACTGGCCCCGAATACAATCAACTCCAAGGCTCTTCTGGCACATGAACACCCTTTTCAATGAAGCACGTGGTTGAGTTACTACCCTACAGCTCGCCCATTCCTTAAGCATAAATTCTGAATCTTTCAAAGCCTAACCCTGATCCAACAGGGCCAACTTTTGCACACATTCATCAAATCCCACGCACAGTCACAATTTTACTCATTTCCCTTAGCTGTAATAACTTGCCAACATGCCGACAATCCGCAACCCCATGAGAACACAATCCTACTACCCAACTGCAAGTGGTGGGACTCCCCCACTTAGCCCGAAGATACTCCTTGCGCCACTCTAGATCCTGCTGAATACTTTCCCCTTTGTTAACATGATCTTGCTCAACCAATCCGTCCAATTTTTCCAAATTCTCTTGTTAGCATTCCCTAAATACTCAAATTCTCTAGCATCATTCGCTCATTCAGCCTCCTACTGAATAGCCACTAGAATCCCTCACAAAAACTTCCTAACCACACGACCGCTAACCTACTCACGGGAGACAACCCACCTGTGTAATCACAAACTGAAACCTTCTAACGACGATGTAATGCACACCCTCTACAACATCAATATCTCATCCTAATCTTGTTCACATTCACCAACTTTACCAGTCCGTTCGCTCTTCATGGACATCTACTAAATGTGCTGCAATATCCCCTAATTCACCACTATGTTGTCGCTCTCCCACTTTGGTTGAACCCATTCCTTTAAGCACTACCTGACCTCCTTTCCTTACGCCTGGCCTTTTAGAAATTTAGACGCCGCCTGACACTTCTGACATGTCTTCCTTCATCGTATGCTGCCCAATTCAATATCATTCTCGGTAGCTCTTAAACCAGCACATCACCACGACTTCAAACTCTCCGAAGATCATCTTTCTCGAGCTGCCTTCATTAGAAATAACTATTCACTTTTGAACCACCACACACCACGATCTTTGACAACCGCTTCTTCATTACTACTTCACAACACTCTGACCCAATGCAACCGAAGAACTATAACACCGGCAAACTTAACACATTCTATTCGATCAAAACAGTGATACCACATCACAGATGAAAACTCCACCTCGCTTGATAACACCAAGTCTTATTACTCTATCCCCCTGACTTGAACATTCATAGTCCAATTGCCCTTCCTCCGCTGGAACTAAAATACTGAAATCTCGAAATCACCCTCTGAGGAGACCTCCTTTCAAGCCATTCATCACCCTCAACCTACGGGCAAGCATTCTAACATCATATCAACACCGGATGATAACCAACCGTAAGCACCTTAACAACCTGAGCATAACCTCAAAGTTCCCAGAATCACAGCTACTGAGCTGAAACAACATATTATCCTTCTGCAGGGCCACAACAACAGCCCCAACCAATTACACATGGAAAACATCTCGCATCATATCCGTAGCACCATTTCAATTTCTCAAATTCCCGATTCATAGCAAGCGCTTCACGAATTAAAATATTGGGTAGGAAGAAAAATTGGCATAAGCCTCAAAGGAATCAAATCGCACGATGAGGAATCAAGATGGGAAGTACTCTTAACAGCCCTGTAGACTCTCAAGATAAGTACAGACGTCTTCGTACCCATCCGCAAGACTCTACTAGACTTGCTCATGACTCGTGAGACCTAAGGGAACCTAGAGCTCTGATACCACGTTGTCACGACCCAAAATCCATAAGGTCGTGATGGCGTCGGACGCCACTGTCAGGCAAGCCAATCATTAAATGGTTAAGTTAAATTTCATGTTTTAGCATTATTGAAATCATTACCTTTCACTTTATTACATGATAACTGAATAAAATCTGCTAAGTAAATATGACAGTTTAATATTCCATTTTTTATAAAATACATCCCAGAACACGGTGTCACAAGTGCATGAGCAAATTCTAAGAATTTTACAATTACTACAAAGCTTGTCCGAAATAAAATTGGAAAAGGAAATTAAAATAAAATGAACACAATAAGAGGGAGACTCTGTCAACTGTGGATCGCCTCTGGATGATGCAGCAGCCCAAGTCTCCAAACCAGCCACATCGCGATGAAAGTACATGTGCAACAAAATGCACAGCAAGTGTAGTATGAGTACGAAAATAACGTGTGCTCAGTAAGTATCCCGCTTAACCTCGAAGAGGTAGTGACGGGAGGTCGATGTGACACTCACTAAGGTCCAACAAAAAAATTTAACAAGATATGATATCAGCAATAGGCATACGAGGATGATAAAAACAGTAAACATTAAAGATAACTGTAATTCAAATAAATACTGAAAGAAAATAAATAATTACTACTTCATTTTCCCCCCAAATATCTTAAATAAACAATTATTACATCTTGTCACTTCAAAATCCATGAAATCACTAACAATTTAACATGCGCATACGGAATAAGGACAACCGGCATGAGCCATCATAATAATCATATATGTGCACTGCCGAGGGTCGAACAGTCCGAACCATAATTACATTTTTCAATCTCGCCGTGGCGTACGGCCCGCTCCCATGAAAGTGGAGGGAAAAACACCCCGCTCGCGGAATGCAAATTGCGAAGCGGTCACATGCACACACAATATTAACCATAATGTATATTTCAATCTCGCCATGGCGTTCGGCCCGCTCCCATGAGAGTGGGGGAAATAACACTCCGCTCCCGTAATGTAAATTGCGAAGCGGTCACACACAAAGTCATGCACCATCAACAGTCCACCCTGACTACATCCGGAAAACAAATACTCAAGTAAATGACAAATTTCTCTTTTAAATGTCACAAAATAGTATTTAAATCTTTTCCAAAAATCCATTTTTTTACCAAGTTCAGTAAGGTTGAAATTTTGAAATTCGTCAGCAAAGATACAAGGACGGCAAATAAAACATGCTTGCGGGTCCTAAACTACCCGGGCATAAACATAATAGTAGCTACGCACAGACTCCCGTCACTTCGTGTGTACGTAGCCCCCAAAATAGTAGCACATGTTTAATTAGTTCACCTATGGGGACAATTCCCCCTCACAAGGTTAGAAAGGAGACTTACCTCGCTCCGAAATTCCATAACCGGCTCCCAAGCCCTTCCGACGACTCCAATTGACGACAATGCCTCAAAACTAACCAAATAACGGGAAACCAATGAAATATACTCTAATATTTGTTGATAATCAAAATTAGATAAACTCCTATCTCCGCTCAAGGAATTGACCAAAATGCCCTCAGGCTCACGTGCCCGAATTTCAAAATTTCTCGAAGATGAACTCTACCCATAGCTTTACTAGTTCAAATATACAATTTACTCAAATATTCATGCTCAATTTGTGGTTAAAATCCAAATTACCAAATTTCTAGGTCTTCCCTTAAAATCCCAATTTTATACAAATTCTCATGTCTACATATAAGATCACATATTTAGCTAAGGAATGAGAAGGAATCACTTACCTAGTAATGCTTGATGAAAATCCCTTTCTTGAAGCTCCTCTAAATCGCCCACACCAAATGAAATAATGAAGAAATGGCCAAAAATCCCGTTATAAAACAATCTGCCCAGCACTGCCCCTCTATGCGATCGCACAAGCCAGCCCCAGGTCTTCTTCACGATCGCACACCAACTCCTGCGATCGGATAAGCTAAAATCTCTCCCTTTAATATTTCTTTTCCACGATGGCATAGCACATCAGTGACACAAGAAAACAGTTGCGGCAAAACAGAGAAAAATGATCTGAACTCACCTTGAAACACACTCGAGGCCCCCGGGACCCCGTCCAATCACATGACTCAGTCCCATAACATCCCACGGACTTTCTCGAAGCTTAAATCACATCAAACAATACCGAAATCACGAATCGCACTAAAACTCAAACTTTATGAACTTGAAATTCAAACTTGCACCTCTGATGCTGAAACCTATTAAATCACGTCCGATTGACCCTAAATTTTTCACACAAGTCATAGTTGACATTACAGACCTGCTCCAACTTTCGGAATCTCATTCTGACACCGCTATCAAAATTTCTACTTCTGGTCAGATTTCTCAAAAACCTTCAAATTTCTATCTTTAGCCAAGTGACTTCAAAAAAACCTACGGACATCCGAATTCACTTCCAATCGCACTCCCAACTCCAGAATCACCAAACGGAGCTATTCCTAGGCTCGGAATCCCAAACGGACATCAATATCACTAAAATGCGCTATAAGCCAAACTTAGGAAATTTCTTCAAAAATGCTGACTTCCACAATATACGCCGAAAATCTCCCGGGTTATCCAAAGCCTGATCTAGACATACGCCCAAGTCCGAAATCATCATACGAACCTACAGGAACCTTCAAATCCCGATTCGGAGGTCGTTTACTCAAAATTCCAATCTTAGTCAATTTCTCCAACTTAAGGCTTCTAAAATGAGGATTTTCTTTCCAATTTGACCCCGAACTTCCCGAAATACAAATCCAACCATGCACGAGTCATAATATCTGAAATGGAGCTGCTCATGACTTCAAACTGCTGAACGACGTGCTAGAGCTCAAAAACGACCGGTCGGGTCGTTACATTCTCCCCCACTTAAACAGACGTTCGTCCTCGAACGTGCTAGGAACTGCTCTGGAGTTATCTGAAATCACTACTTAACACCTCGAGCACCTGCCCGTGCTACCACAACCCAATTGAGCACATAGGCCTGATCAAACCTGAAGACATCCTCCTTTATCCATACAATCAGCTCAGAACCCAATTCCAATACCAGAAATTCTCGGCCACGCCTAGTTCTAATATATAAACATAGTATCAACTACCACATGATATACCAGGACATGACTGCATACCTTTCATGAATCAGCACCATGCACCGCAGAACTCATCATCTGGCCACAATGACACTCCCTGAACCTTAATAGCCAAAATTTCATGAATCGAATGCTCCCAATGCACCTTATGATATATATATACATCCTGCTATAATGTTGGCGCCACCACAACGAAGGAGATGTGTAGAAATTTCTAACCAATTACAGATTTAACCAAACATTGTATCCTTCCTCTTGACTAAGACTACCATCTCGTTACAAACCAATAAGGGTAATTGTCCTTCAATGTATTTCACATAATCTTATCGCACTAGATCCCTGATCCCAAAAATCTCGTCTCACCCAGTATCAACTGCTCAGACAATAAATCACCCCAAACATGGCCAACAGTCTCCCATGTCACCACAATGCGCTAGGCCATAACTCGAACATGATACATAAAGATATGACTCAGGAAAAGACTAATAAAATCATGCAACTTATTATGAACTCTTCTCAGAAAATAGAAAGTAAAACACAGAAAATAAATATAGGGGACCATACTCAACATCACACTGTTGCGGCGCACAACCCGATCCAAATAACATGCCCGTGGCGGCGTGCCACCCAATCCAAATAACATAAAATTCACATAAGAAGAGACACACCGAGCTAAATTTCTCACTACCACAAATATCAAACATCAGTCACAAGCACGCTAAGTGCACAATACCATCCTGGGGAGACTGATAAAGCCATATGCTACAAAACTTAAGCACAACTAAGGTGCGATATATATACTCTGAATCTCAAGAGCTCCGCCTGCTCGCATAACATCATCACTACACGGAGACTCAACACATAGGGATCTATCACTCTGTTTCAGTACTCACACGGCAAAATCACAACATTACATGAATTGGATGAAGATGGAACAATATCTGATATTCCAACACCCCTCTTTGAGGAGCACTATACTAAAATGAACACATCTAACTCACGTGAAGCCCATAATCTTGTTTTAATCCATTCACACACTTCAAGTCGATTCTGCTTGCACTGAACTAGGCTAATAGCTTGACCTGGGTCCATAATAACCCACTTCCTCTCATAATACACAAGAACAACCATCCTAGCCGGGACAAACAACCCGCAATCCACAACCAACTGAACTGAACGCCTTCCTGGAATAAATCCTCAAATAAGCAATATTGCACTTCCTTATACTTGGTCTAAATCTTCAACAAATCAGGTGACTACATGTCACACTTATACAATCTTCTTGTTTTTACGCTCCCACGACCTTCCACACTAGGTAATAAGTCTGCACATCCATAACACCGACCACACTAATACTGCAAACCCATCAAGAACCTATGACCAGGATACAAAGCATTTTTCATCAAACACCGATCTCAGGTGACACTGATGACAATACCAGCTTACTCTAACATTCAAGTACCTTTTCTCGCTCACCCGAGCTCATGACATCCTTGTTAACCCCGAGCCGCAATCTCGATCCTTGCTTCCAGTCCCCTACTGCTCACTGAACCTGACATGCCAATATGAAATAGCGCAAGAATTCCATCATAACTCCTGAACCATTATTAGGGTGAACACTTCAACACATAAAACCCTTCTTACTTACCTAAATTCAAGAGAACCATAACAACACACAAGTGAATTCTCACAATCACCCAACATGCAAATCCTTAGATAGTGGTCTATACCACCATAAACCTTCCGGGACCCGCCTACACCTTCAGGCCATAGCACTTGAATGCTTCCAAATGAAATCTATTACGACGGCCGACAAGCCACACACACATCATCACAAACCATACACATAACTCAATCACACCAAAGAAACTTATCACTTCCATAAGTGCGCCATTTCAACCATGGCTAACCATTCTATCTTCTTTTAATTATCTTCAATTTCCTCAGGAATAATAGTAACTTCCTTCAACTCATAACAAACTCAATACTATCCTTCACGCTGAAACATATCATAGAACACCCCAACCATCTTCCCTTTTCTCAAAAATTATACTGCAAAAGCTCGACTCTTAATCACACTGCTGCCTGGAACCCTTAAACGCCGCATTCTTAACTTTTGAATTCACTAGGACCGCTATTGAGAGTCACCCACTCTGACTGGCCCCGAATACAATCAACCCCAAGTCTCTTCTAGCACATGAACACCCTTTTCAATGAAGCACGTGACTGAGTCACTACCCTACAGCTCGCCCATGCTTTAAGCATAAATTTTGAATCTTTCAAAGCCTAACCCTGGGCCAACAGGGCCAACCTTTGCACACATTCATCAAATCCCATGCATAGTCACCATTTTACTCATTTCCCTTAGCTGTAATAACTTGCCAACACGCCGACAATCCGCAACCCCATGAGAATACAATCCTACCACCCAACTGCAGGTGGTGAGACTCCCCCACTTAGCCTGAAGCTACTCCTTGCGCCACTCTAGACCCTGCTGAGATCCTTTCCCCTTTGTTAACATGATATTGCTCAACCAATCCGACCAATTCTTCCAAATTCTCTTGTTAGCACTCCCTAAATACTCAAATTCTCTAGTATCATTCCCCCATTCAGCCTCCTACCGATTAGCCACTAGAATCCCTCACAGAAACTTGCCAACCACACAACCGCTAACCTACTCACGGGAGACAACCCACCTGTGTAAATCACCAACTGAAACCTTCCAACGACGATGTACTGCACACCCTCTACAACATCAATATCCCATCCTAAGCATGCTCTCATTCACCAACCTTACCAATATCCCCAGGTCTTCTTCGTGATCGCACACCAACTCCTGCGATCGCATAAGCTAAAATCTCGCCTTTCAATTTTTATTCTCCGTGATCGCGCATCATGGATCGCGATTGCATAGCACATCAGTGACACCAGAAAACAGCAGCAGCAAAACAGAGAAAAATGATCCGAACTCACCCTGAAACACACTCGAGGCCCCCGGGACCCCGTCCAATCACACGACTCAGTCCCATTACATTCTACGGACTTGCTCGAGGCTTCAGATCACATCAAACAACACCAAAATCACGAATCGCACTAAATCTCAAACTTTATGAACTTGAAATTTCAAACTTCTACCTCCGATGTCGAAACCTATCAATTCACGTCTGATCGACCCCAAATTTTGCACACAAGTCATATTCGACATTACGGGCCTACTCCAACTTCTAGAATCGCATTCCAGAAAACCTTAAAATTTCTATCTTTATCTAGATGACTTCAAAATAACCTACGGACATCCGAATTCACTTCCGATCGCGCTCTCAACTCCAGAATCACCATACGGAGCTATTCCTAGGCTAGAAATCCCAAACGGAGATCAATATCACTGAAATGCACTTCAAGCCAAACTTAGAAAAAAATTTCAAAAATGATGACTTCCACAATATACGCCGAAACGCTCCCGGGTTATCCAAAGCCTGATCCGGACATACGCCCAAGTCCAAAATCATCATACAACCCTGCAGGAACCTTCAAATCCCCATTCGGAGGTCGTTTACTCAAAATTCCAATGTTAGTCAATTTCTCTAACTTAAGGCTTCTAAAATGAGAATTTTCTTTCCAATTTGACTCTAAACTTCCCGAAATTCAACTCCGACCATGCTCACGAGTCATAATACCTGAAATAGAGCTGCTCATGACTTTAAACCGCTGAAAGATGTGCTAGAGCTCAAAAACGACTGGTCGGGTCGTTACAAAAGTTAGGGTTTCTTAACCCCTTTTCAAAATGACTTTTCCTTCTAATTTTTTGTATTATTCTATGTTTTTACTATGTTTAAATATTTATTCATGTTTTTCCCCTTTTATCTGATTCATTATGTCAAAAACCTAAGTTTCTTGGTCTTAACTATGGGTTCTGAGTTTGTTCTTGCTTATTTGTTCATTTGATTCATTTGCATGACTGTTATTTATTAGTTCGTTCAGAGTTTCGGTGATTTTACCTTATTAGGGTTTCTGACTCTTGCTTCTTCCGCTTATATTATGTTTGTTCTGTTAATTCCCCTAATCAGTATTGTTCCTATTTGAATCCCTAATTTTCTATGATTAACACCTTTTACTGATTTCCTGTGATGATATCTTTTACTAATTTCAACCTCTAAAATATTTTCTTGCCTTATTTTATGGGCTATTATGCTGTCAATCGATTTTTAAGTACTTTCCTTAATTAGATTTTCTGAACCTAGCCTCTATTACATATCTTATACTTCTATGTGCTGAGATTGTTTCCTTATGTGTTATATTCTAGTCACATATGGTACCTTTCCTTATTTATTACATGTCTATTACTGTTTGAAGTTAAGTCCTTAATTGAAGGGAGCACTTACACTGATTTTACGCTGATTGATTCTGATTCCCCAATCACTGCATAACTTTGATTTTTACCTTATTCTCTACCTAGTTTCAAACTATATATACATTGCTCTTTCATTCACTCCAGACACGAGCACATTGGTTCAAAAATCTCTCTCTCTCTCAAAATTTTTTGCTCTCTTTCTATGTTACTTACTAGTATCCTGAGTAACCGGCTGCAAGCCAAGGCTAACTATTGTGCTCTCATGTCCCTTCACTTTTGTGTTTACTGTCTTCTTTACTGGTATGTTCTGATTTCAATTCAAGTCCCAAACCAATATGCTTCTTTTACTACTTCAGTTTATCATGTTTCTAATATGTTTCTATCTGTGGTTTTGTTGTTCAACCTGCAACTAATATGTCTACTTTACTGCTTTATCAGCATGCTTCTGAATATGTCCAACCCCTTAGGATCAGCATGCTTATGAACCCCCTTTGTAGTATACTTCAATGTGACTCTGCCTTACTTATGTTTTCCCTGATGTCTATCATGAACCTTTTTGTGCAAAGCAGTTAGCTATCCTAAGTTGTCTGACCCTGTGTTGATTCTGAGATTCATGATATGCTGATTCCCTAAACCCCTATAAGAATTTTCATGCTCCTGTAACTATGTGTGCACTACATGTGCTATATGTGTCCGCAATCCCCATCATCCATGCGTGTAGGTTTGTTCTTCCCATTTTGGTTCTGTTTTCTTTAAGTATTGCTGAGTTTGGTTTTGGCTCTATGTTTGATATGTTGTTGTTTAATTATATAACTCTCTCTTTTCAAAAGTTATTTTACTGAATGACTCCCTCTTTTATTTCACAAAATTGTTTCAAGCAAGTCTCTTTTAACAATGTTTTCTTGCTTAAAACCTTTTCAAAACTATATCAAGCACTCTCACTCTACTCTTAGGTCCTTAGGTTCCACCCCTCCAGTGTATGACTGCCTTGGGATTCCTGTGAGATCCCTCTAAACTCTGATGTACTGGGGCTGGCACTTCCACACTGCACTTACTCAATTATGGTTGTGAAATCTTAGTGTGAGCACTACCCGGGATCCCTTGAGGTCCTTAGAGAACTCTGACACACCCGGATATGAGAAAGGCTATGAAACATTTGGGCATTTGAGGTTCTGATAATCTGGGCCTATTTTTCAGGCTCCCTATAGTGTAACTTCTTATTTTTCTTTATCTATTTATGTAATTCATTCACATTGGTCTGTAATAATTGTTGTAAACGAATATTAGAGATGGATAGTGAAAAGGGGAGGGTAGATATATAGGTTATCTATATCAACAGGTAGAAACCATGCCTTAGGTTTACATTTTCCTGTATGCACAGTAGAATTCATGTTTAGGACCAACACATGCAAAGCATATCATACATTAGATATCATGCTCTTAAGTTTCATGTATACTGTTTCAGCATCACATTATTTTATCACTTAGAAACCATGTTTCAGGACTAAATAATAGCACTAACACGAATTGTTGTTCCTGCACATTTTTGAAGTCATGCTTAACAATGTTGTAATCTTTTTGTGCATCCTGCTCTGCATATCCTGAGATCATGCTATGCATTTAGAGATCCTGCTTTAGGAACTCTGCATATAAAGCATTCTGCATTTTATATGCGCATTAGATACCATGTTTTAGGACCTCATTAAGTCACACCTAGCTAAGCTACTGATGCATGAAAAGGGACATAAGATAGTATCACATATGATTATCCTGTGTTAGTAAAACTGGTAATAACCCATGTGTCTTTTCAACACTTAGAACAACATGCGTTAGGTAAAACAACATATAAACTATTTTAAATAATTCTGGTAACTATTGTGCATTCCCCACGCCTAGGCAAGCCTTAGGTAACCAACTTTTATAAAACTAGAAGACTGTTTCTTTTGTGTTTACTGCCTAATTGTTAACAGGATTAAAATCAATAGGCAGACTGATTAGGGCCCCTGCTTCTGGGTTTATAAAATAAATCTGCATATCTCTTGTATTCTGATACTCACCTAGACATCATGTTTTAGGATCCTGCTTAATAATACTGCGCTTGTTTGTGTTTGAGACGTGTTGTTTACATGCAATATTTGTGGAGGTAAACCTGAGCCTCTTAATTGCTTCTTTCATGTTTTATCTGTTCAAGTCTTATTTGTTCTTGCCTGTCGCCTAGTATTTTCTCCTTTTAAAGCTTAGGGGTCTGTCTAGAACTGCCTATAGGTAGAGGTCCTAAATTCCTCCAGGGCCATTAAGAAGGGACAGGTAACAGCACGCATAGAGATCGTTAAACAACACTCGCTTTAATAACCGCTAAGGGGTGGGAAAGGGTAGATATGGATATGATAGCCGGTGCGCTAATGCAACGTGTAGCCCCTCTTCTGAGGAGTGATTACCGGGTATTGTACTGATGTGATCCTACAGGATAAACAACCTAGGACCCCCTATCCCTTACATATGTGTGTGTAGATCATAACTCTTTCAAAACCTTATATGTGTGCTTAGACCCTAAAATCTTTTAGAACTTTAGCACATATGTGTGCTTAGACTGTGAATCTTCTCAAAAATCTTTATTTGTTTACCTATGTGTTTTTATTGCTTATGTGCTACCTATTTTAAAGTTCACAAAGTTTGTTTGGCCGGGAACCACAGTTGTGGACTTCAAGGGGTGCCTAACACCTTTCCCTTGAAGTAATTTCAAGTCCTTACCCTATCTCTGGTTATCCAATCTGTGTTTGTAAACGACCCTTAGTAGGTGCCTTAACGCACCTTAATTCGTTAGGTGGTGACTCTTCATTTCCTTACATACCCCTTTTCCCAAAAGAAAATGAGTTGTCCCAATAATATCAACACCCTGACTGATCCGAAAGGAGAGAGAAAAGGGGGGCGCGACAGAAAGAATAAACACTAGATTGAGCAATACTCGTGTTATTCTCACCTTGTTTGTCTATATTTTTTTCAGTACGATAACAAGATCTAACTTCATAGTTATTGGATTTGGTATAGCGCCATATACTTATCCCTAGAAGTAGAGATGGATAAAGAAATTGTTAAAATAGCATTTATATCATCTTCACAAAAAAGTCTATTTAATTCTTCCAGCTTCTAAGTTCTAGCTTCTAAATTTATAAGCTCTGTCACTCAAGTCTAAATTATCATCAACAATACTTCTATAAGTTTTAGAAGTAGTAGCATTTGGAATCCAAGGATCTCTCCAAACTTAAGTATTTTTTACATTAGCAACTCTCCATCTTAATCCCTTCTCTGGTAATTCTCTACCTCAAAAAATACTTCTCCAAATCCAAGATGGACCTAATCCAAAGCAATCTACTGCTTGGTATTTGTGTGACATAACTAAAACTGGAAAAATGCTTTTATTTGATTTGATAAACCGATATAATGAGTTTCATTATCTTCTTTTTTAAGTCTCATCTTATTGTAGGATATAGGGGTGGGCATCGGTCGGTTATTATGAAAGTACTGTTTGGTTTATTGATATTCGGTTTTGTAATATTAATAACCAAATCAAACCGAAGTAATTTCGGTTTGGTGCGATTTTTTCAAGGTTCGGTTAAATTATTTTTGATTTTTAATAGTGATGTAGACTACGGATCTTTAGGTCGGCCTCTGGCTAGCAGTTAATATAGATAGACATGTGCCATTGAAAGATTTCAGAATAAAATTCCCTCGTCCATCCATATTTAACAAACAAAGTAGCGTTTCAATAAAGGATTTAACAATTTGAGACAACTAAAGACCAATTGTTAATTATCCGTGCATAAAATAATTAAGTCAACACTAGCTTAGTAGCTTTCTGCAAATAGAAAAGCATGTGCATTTGCATATCCATTCCAGCAAATACAACTTCCCAACTCAAAGAAACCAAATTCATCAAATAAAAAAATTTGATAAATACTTCAAACAAGAAGTTCAGCAAAAACAATTTAGTTAAAACTCGCAACTACCAAAATCCACAACAAGTCTAGAAATACCATCACCATACAACAAAACCGTGGCAAACTAGTCACATCCCACAAGACACAAAGTAAGTCTAGAAAAGGATACTTAAAATCTTAAATACGAATCACTGGATGAGGCATGGGACACTTCATAATATGCTCCACTAAGCCAAAATTACCATAATACTTTGGATGACAATTATAAACTCGACCACAATGAAGGCACTTTGCTTTGCGTGCTTCTTCATTTACTTCAACTAGCTCAAAATGTTCTCAAATAGGCGATCTAGTTTTAGGACCACGAGGCATAATTGAACCTACAAAAAAAGAAAAGATCACAAGTTAATAAAATATTTTTAATTATAAATAACAAAAGGATATCATAAAACTAGCAAATCTTTAAACTTACCACTTGTTCAAACTATGCATCAACAATGCTAGTGTCTCTTTCAACAATGCAAGTTTCTCTTTCGATTTTTGCCATATCTAAATATAATTTGATAAAGTGTGTCATTTAAACTTATAAAGTAAATTAATTTTCACTAAAACACTCATAAAACGCAAAATTTTACCAAGCTCAATTTGCTCAAGAAACTCCAAATCCTCTTCAACATTAATAGGAGTACCCTCACATCTAAACCAATCTTGAATACAAAAAAGACTTTACATCAACCGAGGAGTCAATGAACTCCTAAATGAATCAAGAATGCGGTCATCGGTGCTAAATGCACATTCCGATGCAACACTTGAAATTGGAATAGCTAATACGTCACGAGCTAGCTCAGATAGAATAGAAAATCGAGGCGCATTAATTTTCCACCAATCTAAGATTTTAAAATCATCAGAATCATCAGACAATGGCTCTTTTCCTTCACCAATATATCTTTCCAACTCAGATTTAGCACCTACACTTCCGGAGTCTTCCTTTTGCCTTTTCAACAATTGCTTTATTCTCACAAATTTTCTTCTCACATTCCCACTAGATGAATCAGATGTGTCATCAGATGAAGTAGATTTAGATGGAGATGATTGAAGATAACATACTTTGGAATTTTTTTTTTGATACTCCCCAAACAAAGAATTCAAATAAGCATCTATTTCGGCGGTTAATTTCTTCCGTGGTTCCTCCCCGAACATTTCCTCAAGTGCAAAACTAACATACTCTAATTTGTTATGAGAATCTAATAAAGAAGCAATGAATATCATTTTTTATTCATCTTTTCAGGTTCACCCCAATATTTTTTAAACTTTTCTTGGATTTTCCCTGCCATCTTACTCAAATTAGTATCATCACTAGCTAAATAAGCTTTCAAATAACTATCAAGCTCACATATATCCTCAAAATGACAATTAGAAGTGACATAACGTGAACTTGAAACTTTTTCGGTGAGCTCGTGAAATCTTTCAAGAAACTTTATCACGTTTCTCACATTCACCCAATCATCACATACAAATGGATCTGCAACATTCCCATCCTCACAAACATGCGTACAAAGATGAGTAGAAAATCCATCATCAAAAAGATGAAGCTTGTCAAAAGCCTTCTCAAAATTTGCACCGTTTCCAACATCAAGTAGGTGGAATTCCACCTAGTAGGAACATCCAAACACAATGTTTTGCTACATTCTACCTCTTGATGTTCACAACATTCCCTAAACTTTAAGGTCCTTTGTGGAGATAATCCCACATACCTCACAGCTTCTCTAACACGTTTTACAGAAATATCAATTTTCTTCAAACTATCTTGCACAATTAGATTAAGTATGTGAGCCATGCATCTCATATGAAGATGTTTACCACTCATCGAATTAGTTTTTCACATATCTAATTATTTAGACAATTCTTTGACCGTGACATCATTCGAAGAAGCATTATCAACAGTAATAGTGAATACCTTATCCAATTTCCATTCAAGCAAACAATTACCAATAACTTTTGCCATTTCGTCATCCTTATGACTAGAGATAGGACAAAAATTTAGTATTCTTTTATGCAACATCCAATCTCTATCAATGAAATGACTCATCAAACACATATAGTTAATTCTTTGTAACAAAGTCCATGTGTCTGTGGTAAGGCAAAAGTTTGGTTTTACTTCTCTGAAATTTTTCATTAATTTAAGCCTTTCTTCACTTTAAACTTGAAAACAATCCCTTGTAATTGTCCTACGAGAAGGAACACTAAATATAGGTTGGGCTATGCTCATAAACTTCTTAAAGCCTTTCTTTTCAACAAAGCTAAAAGGTAATTCCTCTGTAATTACCATCTCAACTAAAGCCCGCCTAACTAGTTCTTGATCAAATTTCCAAAGCACCCCACCATTAATTTTCCCATCCTTTTGTAAACACAATTGTGTTTGAGTATTATCAACTTTCTGTCGTATTTTTTGACACTTCTTTAAATGAGTATTCACTTATATTGTTCCATTCAATCGTGAATCAGCCCTATAATCACGACCACAATATTTACACTTAAATCTATCACCTCCGTTATCATCTTTAAACTTTTCAAAATGATCCCAAGCAGTTGATCTACATTGTACGGATTTTTTTTTTTTTTTGGGCCTTGACTAGTTTCAACTGAATTTGTAGGTGAAGAAGTAGGTTCGCTTTCAGGTGAACCCACCTCACTTACTCTACTTTCAACTTCTACCATCTATAGAAAGTCGAATGAAAACAGAATTAAGATCGGAACTCCTATAACAAATACATTTTTTAGATTATTCATAGTAAGGCATTAACTGAAATTAAAACTTAAAAATTTGGGTAATTAACATTACAAATAATAAGGCTTGATGTAAACTACATTCTCAAAGAGTGAAGGCAGAACAGAGTAACATCATTGTAATTTGTCTAATGGCAGTACACTGCTATTTCAAGTTTGATAATTTGATTACAATAAAGATAGAATAGGCTGAACAAACTGTTACTACTGATACGATCCAAAATTCCAGATTAGCACGTTTAACTTGAAGGGCTTCATGCTAGACATTAAGAGCTTGGAGTGCTTCTAAAACTGACAAGGAACTCAGAAGAAGGAGGTAACCACTAACCTGAGGAAGAAGGATGAGCAACGAGCTAAGAAAGAAGGCGTCACAACAGCCAGCAGCGGGCGTCGGCAGCACTGTAGCAGTCGCACAGAGGACTAGAGGAGAGAATCCTAATTTCTGATTTTTAAGGAAGGGAATAACTAGAAAGTGGAAAGTAACGTAAGTCACTAAGTCTTAGGTTAGGCTTCTGATGAGTTTGGGTAAATTGGGTGGGCTTTAGAATTCAGATGGCTATTGAGCTTCATATGGTAATAAATTTTGGACTCATACCCAAAATTTCAGTTTTTCGATTTAACCGAAACACCAAAACCATAAAACACACTGAAAAATCAAAATTTAATAATTTAAAAATCATAAACCGGCCGAATAACCGATTAAACCGAAATCGGAAAACCAAAACTTACGTTTCTATCGGTTTTTTCGGTCCGACCGGTATTATGCCCCCTAATAGGATAAAACGGATCATGTATCTATGCACCACCCTTTACGCGTGACAATTTTAACACTTGAGGTGCAGTTGGAAGGCGAAAAAGTCAATAGTCATTGCTTTCAAGCAGAGTAAAACAACGTACTACCAAAGGCATAAGACAAAACCAAAAGAAAAAGAAAAGCCAAAGTACCTTTCACAAGGGGAATTTGGCCAACCACCTTAGTGAAAATGAAAAGAATGAAAGGGATTCTTCAGTAGAGAAAATGAAAGAAAATGGAAGGATAAAGAAGAAAGAAAAAATTTCAATCTCCATCTTTTGGCTTGGATAATAGTAGGGGAGATAATTGAGAGGAAAGCCATTTTCCTCTTGACAAAGGAAAGTGTAACTTTGGAAGTGTCCAATAATAAGGCGATTTTCTCTTTTTTTTTGGTAATTTTCCTCTTTTGGGTTTACTCTTTCGCTGTAGTACATAGTGGTGTCAATGGTTATTCAAAAATCGATGAATCCGACTGTCCACCAAATTCAATCTTACTAAACCCATTAGTATGTTTTTAAAGGTAAACTGGGTTTCAATAAAAATCTATAAATGTATCGAATAATTAGATTATAAAAGAAACTGGAAAAATACACAAACGAACTGAATACATTTATATGAGCTTATGAAATTACGCTCTAAAAGTTGTATTTTTTAATTACACTTAATACAAAAATTAGTTATGCATGGATTACAATGCAGATAGGGGCAGAAGAGAGTTCACCCGAACCCCTTCGCCGAAAAATTATACTATATATATAAGGCAAATCTATTTCTTATCTTTATATATTAAGTTTTGAATCCTCTTGACACAACCTAAAAGTGTAGTATCGTGATTTTTATACGGTGAATCGTGACTAATATCCCTACTACCTCACATCAAACTTAATGGTATTGGTTTGAGGAATGAAACTTATAGATGAGTTCAGTTTTCAGCATTTTATGAAATATACATTGTCAAATGACTTATTGAAACCCAAATGAGGTTTGCTCATTTTAGTCACTTAATTTAGTCTTTTCTGAACTAAATAAAATTATTGATACATTATTTTAAACAACAACTAATAAAAAATCTAGTGGAATCGCATAAGTGGGGTCTGGGGAGGGTAGTGTATATGCAGACTTTATTCATGTCTTATGAAAGTAGAGAGATTGTTTCCGAAAGACTCTCGGCTCAAGAAATGATACTCCCTCCGTTTCAATTTATGTGAGTATATTTTTTTTTAGTCCGTGCCAAAAAGAATGATCACTTTCCTTGTTTGGAAACAATTTACCTTTATGCAATAATTTATATCCACACAAAATATATGTGCCTTATTTTACACTACAAATTCAAAAGTCTTCTCTCTTTTTTTAAACTCTGTGCCCAATTAAATGAGTTCACATAAATTGAAACAGAGGGAGTATATTATTTTAAAATACATTTTTAAATTCAAGATATACGAAAAGTATTATATGCTTTTATACTATGTGATAAAACACTAAAGTTAAGGCATTGATCCTTAAAAATATTTTTGGGAACATAAAAAATACAAAACTAACTACTCAATCACTTTAGTCAGTCGAAAAATATGTATACTAGTAATTTCAGTAAACGTGATTGCCACATATGTTGGTGTATGATAATTTTGTTTTCATTTACTTGATCTTTATGTTGCGTTTTTCAAGACAGTGGATATCGATCTTGTTTAACTAAAGTTAAGAGTAGCACCTTGGCGGAGCTTGCTTGTCAAAGGTAAAAAGAGACCGATAACCTTTTTGCCGAACTTTTGAAATTAACTTATTTTAAAATATATAATTTTTTTTAAAAAGTATTTTTGTTAGAATTAATTTGTATTTGACTAACTAAATTAAAAAGTATATTAAGCTGTAATTACTGTTTGACTAAGCTTTTAAAAAAATACTTATGGGAGAAGCTACTTTATCAAAAGTGTTTTTCAAAAAATATTTTGGGAGAATCTACTTTTTCCTGATTCTCAAAATAAGATTTTGCTTCTACTCAAAAGCACATTTTTCGTTCTAAAAACTTAATCAAACACTTAAATTTTTTTAAAAAGCACTTTTGACCAGAAAAAACAGCTTTATCAAAGGTAAAAAGAGACTAAAAAGAACTAGATTAGCAATATTAATTTTACTAGTCTTGTGTCGCGCGTGTACACTATCTCAACGAGTAAAGGACTTTTTAAAAAGTATATATATAATATATTAAATATTATGCTTGAGTTATAAAGTAAAGTATATATTCTAGAAAACGATGAATATTGATTCTATATTTATCGCTTAATAAAATAATAAACTACTCCAATAGAAGATCTCAATTTCATTCAGTATACTCAACTGAAATTTATTCTTGTTAATTAAGGAAGAAAATAAATTTAGTTTGTCACTATGAAATATATTTTTAATATATACCACTTAAAACACAAGTAGATTTCTTCCAAAATAATTTTCTTTAAAAAAAAACTTCTCCAAACGAAACATTTATTATTTGAATTATTAGTTAACTTTGGCGTATAATTTTGATAAATTAATCTTCGTACATTTATTATTTTTATGTAAAATTGTAAGTTAATTTTATTATAAGTTAAAATTGTAAAATTAATCTTGTATCGCAATGATTTCATTTTTATTTGAATTATTAGTTAATCTATAATAATTGCTTACAAATTATATTATTTAAAATTTTATGAAATTATTTTAATGGAAATTATAAATTAATAAAAATAAAAGATAGAATTTGTTTAATAAAAATTAAAAAATAAAATTGAAATGAAATATAATAATATAATATAGAAGAGAGAGAAGAATATAAAAAAGAATATTCTCTTTTGGGGGGAAAATGAGGGAATGATTGGAGTAAGCTGCCCCCAAATGGGAAAAGGTTGGAGATGCCCTAAGAGTGTACGGAGGTTTTTTTTTTTTTGGTCAATAAAGTGAAACTTATATTAATTTAAACTGTGACATTACAAGGAGTTCGTTGCAATACATTATAAAAAGAGTAATCTAAAAGGTGATCATTGGAATGATCACTTTCAAAAAGGTGGTCTGGTTGATATCCATGCTCTTGATTCACAAAATATGTACCTGGTTCATGTGCATGCTGCCTGTAGGACAAGTTGTTCGGGCCAGATATCTTCACAAGTCTTGGGTAGGTAGCTCCCTGTTGATCGGCCAAAAGTTGTGGTAGCAAAAATATTGGGGGCTAGGTAAGACTATTGTTTGGTCATGCAAATTTGAAGTGGCACCAATCTGAGCAAGGTTATGTGCAACGTAATTTTGCTCTCTGTATGTGTGGATAATAGAAGGATTACCTAGCTGATGGAGTAAGTACCCTCATTCCATTAACATAGATGAGTAATGTAAATTGTGATTTTTAAGCATCGAGATTATCTCTGTAGAATCCACGTTCACTTATAATCGTATGAATTGATGACGCCAAGCTAATTGCGACCCCTGTAATAATGCATGTAATTCCATAGAGGTGGAGCTGCCTGTAGGTCTTGTGTCCATGAAGCCTAGTAAGCAGTGTCCTATGGTATTTCGGGATACTCCTCCTATGCCATCTATAGTTGGATTGGCTTTGACGGCGGCGTTAGTGTTTAATTTAATTATACCTATGAGAGGGGGTGCCATTTGACATACATGTGTGTGGGTGCTGGTAATTGTGATTTTTGTTGGATAAGGTAGTGATATTCCAGTGCTTCTGATGTATATTTTGTGTTGAGGGAGGTGGTGGTGAGTGTCGTTTAAAGAGGTAGTGATTTTGAAGTTTTCAAATATGCCATATTATGTGTAGAATCAGTATACGTGAGGGCAAGTAGAATGGTAGATTAGGAGAGTTAGTGATTAATTGGTGGATGATTTGGATAGGTGGTGAAAATAGGAGATCACAAGCATGTAAGGTATGTGCAAGCCCTAATTGGGACCATATAGTGGATGTCTTAGGGCATTCGAAGAGGAGATGTGTAATTGTTTCGTCACTTTGAAGACAAAGTTGCATGTATTGGATTGGTTGACATGGATATGGTGAAGGTAAGTAGCGTGGCTAATCTTTGGTGTGATATTAGCCAGAGAAAAAATAGCATTTTTGATGGTAAGTATAGTTTCCAAAGCCAATTGTTTGGGTAGGTTGCTGTGTGATTTCCTAGTGTGTGATATAAAGATTTAATGGAGAATTGGGCATTGGAACTCAGCCCCCAAATGAGCTGGTCAAAAGAGAGGGTTAGTTAGGGTTGGTATATGAGTTTGGTTGATCAATGAACGGATGGGTTCTGGGATGACAAATGGTAGTGAAGTGAGGTCAATTTGATTGTTGAGGATGTGGTGGTTGACTATGTCAGTTATTTCATGAGAGGGTAGTGGTCCTTCTATTGTGTTACGAAGGATAATATTAGGTCCAAGCCATGGCTCGTTCCAGAAATATTTGTGTGTTCCTTTGGCAATGTGTCATACTATGTCACGTTGGTAAAATTTTCAACCTAACTGTATGGCTTTCCAGATAATGGAGGTGTTATGGTTGTGGATGATGTTGGTGTATTTAGCCAGTAATAGGGATGCCCATAGGGTGTTGGGACATTTAAATAGACGCCAAGCTAAATTTTCTAGAAGTGCGTTATTTTTAATAGTTAAGTTTTGAATACCTAACCCATCTTGATGCTTAGGTTTTTGGACTACAGACCATTTAATTAAGTATATTCTCTTTTTGTGCTGAGTAGTGCCCCAAAGAAAATTTCTTTGGTAGCGGTTCATTTTGGAGATTACTTGGGAAAGTATTTTGATAATTTGCATAACATGATTTGGAAGGGTGTTTAGGGTTGATTTTATAAGGATAGCACGTCCTGCCATTAAAATTTCTATCCTGACAATTTGGCTTTAAAGTTATCTAAGATGTATTGAAAATCTTGGGAAAATGGTTAAATGGTTAATACGTATTATATTTGACGCATCATGCACAGCGTGATTTAAATATTATCTTTAACACTTTATGTGTTATATCAAGACTTTTTATTCTTATACATAACAAATGAGACATCCTAATAATAGTGCAATTATTGTATAACGGTTTAAAAAATATTAAAAATTAATCGAACCCATATTGATACTAAAAAATGGAGAGACGGCTTTCAGAAATCTAATTTTAGATTATATTCAATAAGGTAACCGAAAAATTTATATGCTATAAATTTTTTTAAATAATTGGCCGAATGAACCATTGACACCCTTAAGTGTATCCAGTGGCCTGATTAGTTTTAATTTGTTTCATGTGCCGGTCATTAAAAGAGAACTGTTCTCTATTAAGATTTTTGTATTCTCATGACTTAAATTTAAGATTTTTTTATTAAATGAGATCTCATCCATTCATCATGATCCTTCTCTCATATAGCTATAATAAACCAAATACTAAGAAAATAGAAATGTTTTATCTTTTTGTTTCTTGCCCTTCTCTTTCGTTAAGTTCCAATTCCCCCCCTAAAGAGGCTTATTTCTCCCCTATAGTTAATTGTCATTTTCTTTGCCCCTTTACTATGTGAAATGATCACTTTTAGTCTTTGTTATATTATTTGTAGAAAAATATTATTAATGTCACTTAAATAGTTCAAATATACCTTTTCTCCATTAAATCTGCCCAAGATGAAAACTCAGTCCTACATGGCACTAATGTTTTTATGAGGTGGACACCACGTTAAAGTTGTCCAAGATGAGGTGGTAAGGTGTCCGTCTCACTAAAATATCAGTGTCACATAGGACTGAGTGTAGCCTTAATGGAGGAGTAGGGGTGGGCATCAGTCGATTCGGTTCGGTTATGAATATTATCGGTTTAGCATATCGATTATCAGTTTACAAATATGATAAACTGATAAGATATTAGCTATCGCTTAATCGGTTATCGATCATTATCAGTTCCGTTATCGGTTTACCCGATAAGATAACTCAATCTAGAGTTAAGCAAAAAAGAGAAAACAATTCACTGGAGTTAAGCAAAAAAGAGAAGAATTCACATATGGTATACTACCCAATTCTGTTTTCGAGCCACAACTAATATTTGAAGCATGTTTCATTTTGACAAATTCATAACCTGTGCAACTCAAAAATTGATACTACAACGCCACAAGCATTCATCTCCAATTTACTTGAAATATTAGCTAACAGGAACATAAATTGCAATGTTTTGGTTTCCTGCCAAACTATAATCAAGAGATCAATGTCATTTTCCAGAGTCCAATTGTAGCTAGAGCAACAAGAGTACTAGTAATTCAACAGTTGTCCAAACACAACTGAAATAGTGTTAATTCTTCAACAACAATTGTCCAAATATATTAATAACAATACAAAGTAGTAGCAATTTCACCTTAAAATTAATAAGTACAAACATAGTACTAAAACATGAGCATAAAATAAAGAATCGAAAACAATCAAAAATCTTATATTTTTATTATTGAACTCTACTGTAAAACTCAAAAGAAAGGAACGAAATTTGTTCCTAACAAAGAAGTAATTTTGGAATACAAACTATCACGACCCCAGTTCGCCCTCCGTGAACATGTCGTGACGGCACCTAGTCCCTATGACTAGGTAAGCCTAACAATGCGGAATAACAACATAACTGCGAAAATAAGTAAATAAAAGAAAGTTGAACACGCTAAGAGAAAGACTGTATATAAATGCCACTTGGCATATACAACTCAAAACAATATGGTAATCTACAACATCACCCCAAAACCCGAAAACTCACGGGAACCACAGGCTAATAGAATCTACTACATTGCTCTAACTCCAGAATATCTATACAACTGTGAGGAAGGATAGACTTTTCACAAAAAGCTGGAATAAGATAGAGACTCCTGGTCTGCGGACGCGGCAGATGTACCTCGAAGTCTCTGATGTATCTCTCAACCTCGGGGATAGTGTGCCTGAGTGGAGGTACCTGAGTCTACACATGAAAAACATGCGCAGGAAAGGGCATGAGAACACCACAGTGGTACTCAGTAAGTGCCAAGCCTAACCTCAGTCGGATAGTGACGAGGAAGGTCAGGTCCCTACTGAGGTCAAACAACATAATAGGAATTTACAGTATGAAAACAGGCGGCAATAATGAGTACAACAGTGAAATAAGACAGGTTAAACGAGGCAATAACTAAACACAAGAACAGAGTAAACCCTGAATATGTATAGCATAATAACAATGGTAACAATGAGGATCTCCCAGGATACCGTCCTGTAGTCCTTTTCTCAAATGTCCAGTGGATCTACCGGTATACCGTCCAGTAGTCCATCACATGTATATCCGAAGGATGTCCCGGGATACCATCCCCCGTAGTCCATCATATGTATATCCGAAGGATCTCCCGGGATACCGTCCCGTAGTCCATCATATGTATATCCGAAGGATCTCCCGGGATACCGTCCCTTAGTCCATCATATGTATATCCGAAGGATCTCCCGGAATACCGTCTCGTAGTCCATCATATGTATATCCGAAGGATAACCCAGGATACCGTCCCATAGTCCATCATATGTATATCTGAAGGATCTTTCGGGATACCGTCCCGTAGTCCTAATATTAGTGTGCAGGGGGATCTCCCGGGATACCGTCCCGTAGTCCCAAAGTAAATAAGCAGGGGGATCTCCCGGGATACCGTCCCGTAGTCCCAAGGTAAATATGCAGGGGGATCTCCCGGGATACCGTCCCGTAGTCCCAAAGTAAATATGCAGGGGGATCTCCCGGGATATCGTCCCGTAGTCCCAAAGTAAATATGCAGCCACAACAAGAAGACATCCAGATTGAGAGTGAAAAAATACAAGGCAACAAGTAATTCTAGCCTAACACGCTTCACGTAGTACAATTAAAGCAATTTAAGCGAATAGGCAATTCGGGACCACTAGGCATGATTTTCTAAGCTAACATAGACTATGGTCGCAATTAAAATAAAACAGGTAAGAAAGAAATTCGGTCTAAATATTTAAAGTAAAATCGGATTTTTTAACAATTAGCACAAGTACACGCTCGTCACCTCACGAACAAGGCATTCAATTACCAAATACCACATCCTAAGGGGAAAGGTCCCCCACACAAAGTTAGACAAGCCACTTACCTAGAACCGGCTCAAAATCAACTTGAAACCACACGTTTGCCACGAGTATCCAGCTCCAAATGGCCTAAATATATACAATTCAATTATATATCGTAAATAACATCTCATGCAACTGATTATACTTTTTAATTCAAGTTAAGGCGTGAAATTATGTAAAATGACCAAAATGCCCCTCGGGCCCACGACTCGGAATCGGGTAAAAGTTATATTTTCCGGACACCCATTCACTCACGAACTCATTTAACCAGAAAAAATCGAAATCCGATGCCCAAAAACCCCATAATTTTTCAGAATTTCGGGTTAGGAAAATCTCATCAATTTCCTATGATTTTCCCCCCATTTTTGATAATTAAACTAAAGAAAACGACAGGAAATAATGGTCTGACAATGGATTAGGATTAGAAAACGTTACATAAGATACTTCTATTCAAAACCCACTGAAAATCGCCACTCTTTGAGCCCTCACACAATTTTTGGAATTATGAACCAAACTCTCGGATTCTTGGAATAAAATACCCAAGCAATCCGCACCTGCGGACTCGATCACAGCACCTGTGGAACCCAGGTCGCACTTGCGACCACTGGACCAAGACTCCCCTATCGCACCTGCGATCAAGGCCACCGCTCCTACGAGGCCACACCTGCGGAAAAACCTTCGCAGGTGCGAAGACACTAGAAGGTGCCAGGTTCAGCAGCAACATTATCCCAAACTTCACCCGTTAAGCATCTGAAACAACCCCGAGGCCTCCGGGACCTCAACCAAAATCACCAACCAACCCTAACACCTCATTTGAACTAGGTCGAGCCTTATAAACACGTCTCGTAACATCAAAATCATCGATTATGCATAGGTTCAAGCCTAGAAACTTAGGAAAATTCTAGAATTCACATCCGACGCCGAAACACGTTTAAACTTATCCTAATAACCTCAAATTTTTCACACACATCCCAAATGACATGACGGAACTACTGCAACTTCCGAAATTCCATTCCGGCCCTCGGATCAAAAATTCACTATCGGACCGGAAACTCCAAAAAGATTCAAACTTCGGCATTTCAAGCCTAAATGAGCTACAGACTTCCAAAATATATTCTGAACACGCTCCCAACCCCAAAATCACCTAACGGAGCTAACGGAACCATCAGATTTCCATTCTGAGGCTGTCTTCACACTGCTCCGACTACGGGCAACTTTACAACACTTAAGCTCTCATTTAGGGACTAAATATCCCAAAACTCTCCGAAACTTTAAAACCGAACGTCCCGGCAATTTAATTAACCAGAAATAGGCTTGGGGAAAACAGTTAACAGGGGATCGGGGCGTTAATTCTTAAGACGACCGACCGGGTCGTCACACAAACTTATACTAAGATTCTAAGAATGTGGTTGCACTTTCAATTTTGAAGAAGAACTGTTCAAGAATTGAATCAGAGTCTTAAGAGTGAACTATGAAGCTTCAATCTTGAATACAACTGGGAAAATTGAGAGTTAAAGAGAGAATAATGAAGCCTTAGATATATTTATATACTTAAGGGTAAAATTCTAATTTTATTAAATCTTATTGGGTTGTCGGTTAAGCTGTTAAGAAATTGGGCAAACTGTGGTCCTAATCGATAACTCAATAGTGAAAAAATACAAAGCTGTTATCGGACCGTTAACCCAATAATCCGATATCGATACCCCAATAAGCTTTTTTGATTCGGGCTATCGGTTATATTCGATATATGCCCAGCCCTATGGACGAGGGATATATGTGAGCCATTTGGGTAACAATAGGGGTATTTTTGTACGAATAATATAATGGAGGGTGAAAATGATCCTTTCTCGTAGTATAGGAAGAAATTTGACTCTTTCCCGTTCTTATATATCTACTCATAATTTTGTCTAAAAATCAGCATAACTGTTTTATTATATTTTTAACTTTGGTGCTTTTTCACATGATTGAGCTCTCTGCATCACTTTGTATTTATCTGCAAGAATTTATGCAGCCCTAATCCAAATGCAATTCTTGTAAACTCCACCATTTTATTCTCTAGAATTCTGCTAAGGCTCAAGAAAATAAAACAAGTTCACTAACTAGAGATGGAGTGGTGGGTGTCAATGCCAAAAATTGAACTACATGCTCACCTTAATGGCTCTATCAGAGACTCCACTTTGCTGTATGTTACTCTCTTTCTTCAGAAAATATAAACAAATATTTATGTCTGTTCATTTCTTGGGAACAATTGTTTAAACAGATATTCCTATCTGTTGACTTCTTGGATTCTTAGGAACAAATAAAAAAAGAAAAAAATGGTTCTTGGGTGGTGTTCTTGTTTTGTTCCCCCATCTTTCTGGGGTGAAGTTAATTATTATTATTTTTTTGTTGTAAAAAACAAAGTAGTAAGGCCATTTGTGTAGTGTTTGATTGCATTTTGAGTTATGTGTATGCCGCTGGGAGCAGAGGTGGAGGTAAGATTTCTATTACATGATTGCACTACTGAAAAAAAGAGAAAGAAATCGTATTAAGTGGGAATTGATCCCTGTTCCTCTTGGTAAATAATTCAACCTATAAATTGGTCCCTGACGGAGAGACTATCCGTTAACGTGCCCCATAATCTCCCCTGTAAATTCGCTCCTGGCTAGGGGTGGAAAAGCGGGAAAAAAAACCCTAAAATTATACCGCACGCGTAGGAATAGGTTTAATTTGATCCAACACTGGAGTTAAGTCCCTCAAGTTTACAAAAGTGGGTCACATCTAGTTCATGGCAAACCCACAAGGACTAATAGTAAAACCTCTATACTTATCTAGAAGTCAATGGTGGAGCTAGGAATTCATATGAGGTGATTAAAAAATTTACTAGGATATCACGACTAGAATTTGAACCTGTGATCCAAAAAAAAAAAAAAGAAGAAATTTACCCCTTTGTGGCTACACTAGGAATTATGTCAAGGGATTCAATGAAACATTCGTTTTTGCCCTATTTGTGAAGAAAAATTTTCCGACGAATGGAATTTAATTGAATCCTCTTGCCTCCACCTAGCTCGGGCACTGCTCGAAGTCCCTCAACAAAAGAAAATATCCTTAAAGAAAAACTATTGGAAGAAAAGTTTTGCCGTTGCTGTGAATATGATGCTTATAGTATCATTCACAAGTATTCGGATCATAATCGGCAATAGGCTGTCGTTGAGATAACACTATCAAAATCTGAAAAGTAGGAACCTCTATTCATCAAGATAGTGTCTATTTTTTAAACAAGGTGTTAATGTAATATACGGTTTTGTATGCAATAACCTTCTATTTTTATCTTTTTTAGTTTAAGGGGCATTCCATAAAGCAATGCGTTTTTGCTCTTAGTCTTTGTAGATTCTATAAGCCACGAACTACAAGTGATCCGCTTTTGCAAATCGAAGGATCAAGTAAAAATCAACCCCTATATCGACCATTTTGGTTATTTTCTCTTGCTGGGATATATAAACTTAATTTTTCAGAGCCTGTTTGGTTGCTTGAGTTGGAGAATTGATCTCTTCATTAAGTTCAGCATAACCATTTGTTTGGTTTTTAGCATATACAACGTTTGGTCACAATTTTGCATTTTCTTATAAATAATACTCTGATAAGTTATTTTTGTATTGTTTTTTGCGGGGTTAAAATTTGAAATAAAAATACGTGTATTAGGCTATTTAAAGGCAACAATGCCTTTAAAATAAGTGGTTCTTGTATAACATTATTACCACATAAACAATCCATACATCACCAATTCTTGCATTTCTATTCCTTGTCGTTCCCTTTCTTTAAATTCTGTTTTGGCATTTGGTCTTGGTTTATTCGTATATGCTAAAAAAATTCTCTGTTGGTCTATTATTTATTTATCAGGGAACTTGCTAGAGAATTGGGTGATAAGGGTCTCGTAAGTTTCCCTGATGTGGAGCATGTTATTGTAAAACGTAAGCCAATTTTAATCTTGTGCTTTTAATAAGAATATTATTAGCTCCTTTTTTTAATTCTTTTTTTCGTATCTTGAAACTTTCCTTGAGCTTTCTCTATGTGATTCAGATGATCGTTCCCTTTCTGAAGTCTTCAAGTTGTTTGATTTGATTCACATTCTTACAACTGACCATGAAACTGTAACCAGAATTACTAAAGAGGTACTTGTTAGTTCAGCAGTCCAGACTTAATTTCGCGTAATGTATGTTGCAGTTATTTGATTGTCTTTGTTATCATGTCCATAAAAAATTAGGTAATTGAAGATTTTGCTGCTGAAAATGTTGTATACTTGGAGCTAAGGACAACTCCAAAGGTACTTGAATTTTAACATCAGCTTGATTGATAGGTTCCTAATTTATATAATTATTGTGCTTGTATTTACAATGAGATAAAAAGTATTTGTAAAGGAGTAATGTGGTCAGTAAAGATTCATATAGCTGACTCCAACTTGTTTGGGATTTAGGTGTAGTTGTTGTTGTTTGTTAATAGTGAATTAATTGGGAGGATTGTGACAAGTCAGCTGTCAGCTGGAGTGTGCCTGGCATTTGAAAATTGAAATTATAATAGCAAGCATAACACGGTTGAATTAAGTGAACTAGATGATTGACATGGCGTTTTGCTGTTAGCTTCATTTAGCTCATTACCACTAGTTTCTGGAAATAACTATGTGGTAAAGGGATATATAAACAGGAAATATGGATGCAAATGCATCTTTACATATTTGATCCTGTGTATCCTGTTCCTACTTTTTAAGGAAATTAGTTCACAATTCCAATAGGCTTCTTCACATATTACTGTTCAAGCTCATTCATAAGATACAATTCTGATATTTGTAGATCTTATTTTATATATATGTCTTTTCTGCAGAAGAATGTTTCCAAAGGGATGAACAAGAGGTCATACATAGAAGCAGTTTTGGAGGGTTTAAGAGCTGTTACTACCATCGAAGTTAATTTTTTCAGTGAACCTAATATTGATTGTCAAGCTAATGGCGGTATTTATGCTCGGAGTGAGGGTAATGCTAGCAATGGTACAGGAAGAAAGAAAATATTTGTCAGACTTCTACTTAGTATTGATCGTCGTGAATCCACTGAAGCTGCAATGGAAACGGTATGTTTTTGTATCTGATGCATAAAGATGCTATAGGTTTATATATGTTGCTTAAAGTCCTAGGCTTGATAAGTTCTTTGTGGTGGGTGAAGGTTAAGCTTGCTCTGGAAATGAGACATCTGGGGGTAGTGGGTATTGACCTATCCGGCAATCCTATCATTGGTGAATGGTACTATTTTGCTCGGAAAAGATTTTTCTATTGCATACTAACCTTGCCTCGCATTGGCGATAGTCTATAAAGGTTTGAATTTCTGGATACATTTTTCTTTGTAGGCTAACGTTTCTGCCTGCCTTGGAATTTGCTAAAGAGCAAGGACTTCTGATCACACTTCACTGTGGCGAGGTGCATCTGACTTCACTAGTTTGTCCAGCTTTTATCAGTATCATTACTATAATCTCTCTGACTGGTTTATTTGGTACTTAGTGCTTTTAGGTACCCAATCCGGTGGAAATCCACGCGATGCTAGATTTTCTCCCCGCAAGAATTGGCCATGCTTGTTGCTTTGGAGAGGAGGAATGGGCAAAGCTAAAATCCTTAAAAATACCGGTTAGAAATTTTGCATGTGTACTATCAGATTTCTGTAGGACATTCTTTTTTTTATACAATAGAGCACATATCAATGATTGAGCAAATTATTTGACCAAATTTCCTTCTCCTCTAGAATGGAATGTATACGAGGTCAGATTTCTCCTCTTTTTATACCCTTGTGTATCTGCTGAGATAAGAATGCTGCTAAGCATTTCCATCTAGAATACCACCATGATAATCAAGATGCAGAATTTTCTTTGGCCATGCCATATTTTGATGTTGGACTAAGGTTTTCTTAGCCTACTGATCCTTCTAGTTTTATCACATTTGGCTTATGCTGTTGTAGGTTGAAATTTGCTTGACCTCAAATATCAGGACTGAAACAATATCGTCTCTGGATATTCATCATTTTGGTGAGGTTTCTGATACTCTCTAGATGGTGTTTGTGTTGTATCTAAATCTTAAAAAAAAAAAATAGAAATGTACACCTTCAGTCTACTGTCCTGTTATCACTTATGAATTTTGAGACAGTTGTTACTTTACTTATGATATTAACTATTTAAATCAAGTAAATAACCCTTAGCTTTGACTTGCACAGCTGATCTATATTATAGTGGACATCCAATTGTCCTATGCACTGACGATTCAGGGGTGTTCTCTACCAGTGTATCTGGCGAGTACAACCTTGCTGCTTCTGCTTTTGGTATGTATTATTTACTGCCGATATACCTAGTGGAGTTTTAGATTTAGCTCTCTCTAACTTTTATTTTACATCATAAAGGTATACGAAAGAGAGAGATGTTCCAGCTAGCTAGGAGTGCCATTAATTTTATTTTTGCTGGTGACAAAGTAAAACAGGAGCTGGAACAATTGTTTGATTTAGCTGCAAAGAGCCTAGAGTTCTGATGAGAAATGTATCACATGAACACGAATCATTTTCAGTTGCCATTTTTATTATTATTGGACTGAACGGGCTTAAATGAAGCGACATAGAAAGTGGTGATCCATATAGCCGGCCCAAGTTGCTTGGGATTGAGGCGTTGTTGTTGGTTGTGTCGCTTGTGTCTTCTACCTTCCGAAGAATTCCAAATATGCAAGTCAGTGTTGTATGTGGTGTTACTTCTTCTTGTGTTGGAGCTTGATATTAGCTGAGATTAACTTTTCTGGTGGATGCAAGAACAAAATCTCATATTGGTAGCTGAAAAGATTGGGAACCTATCTATAAAGTCTAGGGATCTTTTAATGGTGTGAGGTCCTTTGAGGAAACCGCACGGACTTGGCCAAAGCGGACAATATCACACCATGTTAAGAATATATTTGGGTTGTCTTAGCTATACTATGGCGCATCATCAGTTTCTCTTCTCTTCTTGTTTAATGTTGTCTTTTCATGCATCCATCCTAGTAAAAAATGGACACGCTTGCCACTGGACAGTAGCTTCCAATTGTGTTAACATGTTCAAGGTTTAATATATATTTGCAATAAGAAATGTTGACCTAGATGCACTGCATAATACTCAACTCCACTCCTATATGTACACGTTTGTATGTATATACTATCATCAGATATGCTCCATGATCCCTTGGCCGCGCTCCATATAGTTCTGGCTGCGTTAGGTGACAAGTGCGCATGTATCTATGCAGCCTCACTAGTAGGCAGCGCCCTCGTGCAGGCAATGCACATAGTGCTTTTGTGCAGGTACGTCGATAGCCATGCCAGCGAGCAATTATTCTGCCCTCGTGCAGGCAATGCGCATAGTGCTTTTGTGCAGGTACGTCGATAGCCACGCTAGCAAGCAATTGTTCTACCCTCGTGCAGGCAATGCGCATAGTGCTTTTGTGCAGGTATGTTGATAGCCACGATGAGGCCAGCTTTGAGAAAGCTCAATAGGGAAGAATTCTAAACTATCTTCCAAAAGATAGAGCAAACTAGAAGGGATCTGGACGTAATAAAGGGGTTGATCACAAGTAACTACGCGATGAACTTCTAAAGGAGAACGAAGCATTAGAGAAACTAGAGAAATGGTCTTTGATTGAAAAAAAAATATCATGAAGCAGAAATCTGGAGCAAAATGGATCCATCTTGAAGACTCAAATATAAAGTATTTTTCAGCTGTGATGAAGGAGAGAAGTCAGAGGAATCATATTAAAGAGTTAAATTCTGTAACAGAGGACAAATTAACAGACCTTACAGCTATTAAAGCAGAGATCATTTAGTTTTACAAAGGTTTGATGGGGTGTTCCATACAAACATTAGATGCAGTCAACAAAATGACCATGAGGAAAGGGCCTAGATTGAACTACTTTCAACTAGCAACATTGTGTGAAGAGGTGACAGAGGCAAAAATACTAGAAGATTTAAAAGTCTGATAATGATAGATCCCCTAGTATACATAGTTATAATGCATATTTCTACAAGAAAACTTGGCATATAATCAAAGAGGAAGTAATTGTATCAGTAAAGAAGTTCTTCAGAACAAGAAAGCTATACAAAGCCTTAAACTGCATTGCTAGAGGATTGAGGCAAGAAGATGTCATATCTCCTTTTCTCTTTGCATTGTCCATAGAGTACCTGATTAGGAAGTTAAAATGCGCTAAAAGAGGGAAAAAAAGCTTTACATATCATCCTAGATGTAGTAAACTTGGGGTGACACGCTTGTGTTTCACTGCTTTAGATATCAATATTTTACAGATTTTAAGTTGCATCTGTGCTGCAAGAGAACTTGAAAAAAAGTTTAGTATACTTTGGTGGTGCTGATTAATCGAGTGAAAGGGAGAAGATCTCGTTCGTGATCCCCACCTGTGAATCACATCACTCCCTTTTGACTGAAGAGGCAATGCAACTAGGGTATACATGGGGTGATCTACCCTTCAAGTATAGTGTGCGGAACTAAAATATTGTTGTTTTGGACACAAAGAACATAAATAAGTGTAAAAAAAAGAAGAGAAAACATATCTATATATAACGCCCAAAAACTGGATGCTATACCTTAATGGTAACTTTTGCCGTTAAGATATAGCGTCCAGTTTTTGGGCCTATACCTGTGACAAAAAGTAAATGCAGGTATAGCAAATTTATTTCCTACGTTATACAATAAAAACACTAAAATACTGGATGGTCTACTAGTTGAAGGGTAGTTGTGAAGATGGTTTTGTCCTTGAGATATAAGGTTCAAACCCGTACATCAACATTTTTATATTTTCCTATTTCTTTTTCATTTTTTGTTTCTTTTTATTATTTGGTTTAAGTGTTTAGATATAATTACCTTAATAGAGAAGCCATTTATTATTTATAACCAATACTTTTAATAATTGTTATTTTGTGTTATACATAAAACAAAATTATTATTTTTTTCTTTTATTTCCAAGCAGCCATACTAAAAGCTTGCTGGGACCTTGCTACAAGGAATCTATCTCTTTGTAGAATGTCAATTGCAAGGCAATTATGAGAAGATATATTAAAGTAGATGAAGAAAAGACCCTCTAAGTGAGAAATGCGGATCAAGGGCTAAACTGGGCAATCAACAATGCTAAGGGAAAAACCAAAGAAGCACAAATATTCTAGAAGGTATACACTAAAATTACACATGTTGTTATGGATACAGAGGAATCAGAGGTTGTTTGAGAAGAAGAGGAAGAGGATAGAAAGAATCTCCAAGGAAATAGCTTATGTTTGCAATGCTAGTGAAACCTCCATGACTAAGAGCATAATTCAGAAGTTTCTTTTCTAGATCAATTGGTTGTTGAGTACCTCTACATATTTAGATAGCTTATTGAGTTTTGTTTAAGCTGTGGCTTTTGTAAAGATTGCTTGGTGACTAATAAAAAATTTTGTTACCAAACATGAAAAAGTGTTATAAAAAAACGACTGTAAAGTAAATAAACTAAAGACAAGTGTAGAGAGAAACTGATATATTATTGAACTTTTAAACTGATGTACATAATGAACTGAAATATCCTCTATTTATAGAAGAAGGAAGTTGCTGTGTAAGCTGCTACTGCAAGCTGCTGTGTAAGCTGCTTGTAAGCTGCTACTGTACCAGATGTAGATAATCTTCTTCCGGGGGTAATGTTTATCCATAACGGAGTACCAAAATGATAAGCTTCTTCAGGAGGCTTATTTCCAATAGAGTACTAAATAGATAAATATATTTATGGCAATGTCCCATATGGATAAGCTTTTTCAGGAAGCTTATTTACAACGGAGTACTAAATGAACATCCATTATATAATATATATTTATAACACTCCCCCTTGGATGTTCACTAAAAGATAATGTGCCTCATTAAAACCTTACTAGAAAAAACCCCGTGGGAAAAAGTTCTAGTGAAGGAAAAAGCGTACACATATTTAGTAATACGCATTGCTAGGTGCCTCATTAAAAACCTTATAAGGAAAACCCTGCGGGAAAAAACCTTAGTAAGGAAAAAANNNNTTGTATACCATCTTCTCAAAAGTTGAAGTTGGCAAAGATTTAGTGAATAAATCTGCCGGATTGTCACTTGAACGGATTTGTTGCACATCAATGTCACCATTTTTTTGAAGATCATGTGTGTAGAATAATTTTGGTGAAATGTGCTTCGTTTTATCACCTTTTATAAATCCTCCTTTCAATTGGGCTATGCATGCAGCATTGTCTTCGTATAAAATTGTGGGTCTTTTCTCACATTCCAAACCACATTTTTCTCGAATAAAATAAATTATTGATCTCAACCATACGCATTCCCTACTTGCTTCATGAATAGCTATTATCTCAGCATGATTTGAAGAAGTAGCAACAATAGATTGCTTTGTGGAGCGCCATGATATGACAGTACCTCCATAAGTAAATACGTACCCGGTTTGAGATCGAGCTTTATGAGGATCAAATAAATAACCTGCATCTGCATAACCAACAAGATTTGAACTATCTTTGTTAGCATAAAACAAACTCATATCAAGAGTTCCCTTTAAATATTGCAATATATGCTTAATCCCGTTCCAATGTCTCCGTGTAGGAGAAGAACTATATCTTGCTAGTAAATTAACAGAAAATGCTATGTCAGGCCTTGTAGCATTAGCAAGATACATTAATGCACCAATTGCACTGAGATATGGTACTTCGGGACCAAGGAGTTCCTCATTCTCTTCTGGAGGGCGGAACAAATCCTTATTCACTTCAAGTGATCGAACAACCATTGGTGTACTCAATGGGTGCGCTTTGTCCATGTAAAAGCGTTTTAAGACCCTTTCTGTATAGGCAGATTGATGGATAAAGATCCCGTCTGCTAAATGTTCAATTTGCAGACCAAGACAAAGTTTTGTCTTTCCAAGATCTTTCATCTCAAATTCTTTCTTAAGATATTCAATTGCCTTTTGGAGCTCTTCTGGAGTTCCAACAAGATTTATGTCATCAACATAAATAGCAAGTATAACAAATTCTGATGCCATTTTCTTTATAAAAATACATGGAAAAATAACATCATTTATGTAACCTTCTTTTAGCAAATATTCACTAAGGCGATTATACCACATGCGCCCAGATTGCTTTAAACCGTACAAAGATCTTTGTAATCTGATTGAATACATTTCCCGAGATTTTAAATTTGCTTCAAGCATTTTAAATCCTTTAGGGATTTTCATGTAAATTTCATTATCAAGTGACCCATACAGATAAGCTGTAACCACATCCATTAGATGTATTTCAATTCTTTCATGTAAGGCTAAACTGATGAGATATCGAAATGTTATGGCATCCATAACGGGTGAATATGTTTCTTTATAATCGACTCCAGGTCATTGTGAGAATCTTTGTGCGACAAGGCGAGCCTTGTATCTTTCAAATTCATCTTTATCATTTCTTTTCCGCACAAAAACCGATTTATGACCAACTGACTTTATACTAGCAGGTGTTTGGACTACTGGTCCAAAGACCTCTCTTTTAGCAAGGGACTTCAATTCCGATTGAATTGCCTCTTGCCATTTTGGCCAATCAGATCTTTGTCGACATTCTTCGACAGATCGGGGTTCAAGATCCTCACTATTTTGCATAATGTTTAGTGCAACATTATATGCAAAAATATTATCCACCACTATTTCAGATCGATTTAAATTAATCCCATCACCAGTAGAACTTATTAAAAGTTCCTCACTCACCTGAGTCTCGGGTTCATTGATTTCTTCAGGAATCTCAGAACTAATCAGATCTTGGGTCCCTTCATGAGATCCCTTCGTAGTATTATTTTGATCATTTGTCGATTTCCTTTTTCTAGGATTTCGATCCTTAGAACCCAGAGGCCTACCACGCTTCAGGCGTGTTTTGGGTTTACTAGCTATCATGCTAGTAGATGGTCCTGCTGGGACATCAATTCGGATAGGCACATTCTCTGCAGGGATATGTGATTTAGTAATCCTTTTCAAATCAGTAAATGCATCTGGCATTTGATTTGCTATATTCTGTAAATGGATGATCTTCTGGACCTCCTGATTACATATAGGGGTACGTGGATCAAAATGAGATAATGATGAAACTTTCCACACAATTTCTCTTTTGATTTCCTTTTTCTCTCCCCCTAATTGTGGGAAATTTGTTTCATTAAATCGACAATCTGCAAATCAAGCAGTAAATAAATCTCCCGTCAATGGTTCAAGATAGCGAATAATAGAGGGTGATTCAAACCCAATATATATTCCTAACCTTCTCTGTGAGCCCATCTTACTACGCTGTGGTGGTGCTACTTGCACATATACAGCGCATCCAAAAATTCGTAGATGGGCAATATTTGGTTCATGACCAAAAACTA